>PISX010005529.1:0-107066 GCA_004024625.1 Mellivora capensis | reverse complement strand
ATGTTCCTAGGAAGATGTTGCTGCGGCTGAGGTCGAAGAGGTTGCTGCCTGTGTTCTCCTCAAGGATTTTGATGGATTCCTTTCTCACATTGAGGTCCTTCATCCATTTTGAGTCTATTTTCATGTGTGGTGTAAGGAAATGGTCCAATTTCATTTTTCTGCAAGTGGCTGTCCAATTTTCCCAACACCATTTATTGAAAAGGCTGTCTTTTTTCCATTGGACATTCTTTCCTGCTTTATCGATAAGATCACTTTTTTAAAATGTCGGACACATAAGACATGCACATAGTGCATTGATAAATCAGTAGTATTTTTGGCTATCTTTTTATATTGATTCACAATATTTATTTCAATTTTAATTAAATGACACATTCATATGAATTCATAAAAACACCAGTTTCCTCCCTCAGTCCTTCCTAACCATAGTCCTGCTTTCTAATAGAAGCAGATTCTGTTCTGGATTATTTTCATGGATTTATAACTCAGAAAATTTTCTAAATAATAATGAAAAATACCTGATTACTTTTCTACAATTTTGAGGAAGTAAATTATATGTTCTCAAAGCTCTAAAAAATTTAGAATGCTTTAGGAGGAACTTGGGTGCCTCAGTTGGTTAAGTTTTTTGATCTCAGGATTATGAGTTCAAGTCCTGCATCAAGCTCCACACTGGGTGTGAGGCCTGCTTAAAAAGAAAAAAAAAAAAAAAAGAATGCATAGCACCTTTGAAAATATATTCTAAATCAGTTCTGAACAGAGATTCTGAATATTTAAAAATACATAATCAGTGATATTGGTCAGTGATTTTCACGCTAATCAATATAGACAGAAACATAAATCAGGGTTTACCTATTTATGACTGGTTATTTTACACCCTGAAATTTTCAGTTTTCTACTCTTACCTATTAATTCAATTGTGAAGCATGAGAATAGAATACAAACATATAAATACATAAGATCAATATGTTAATGCTTAGGTGTTAATAAAAATTTTTGCTAACATTAGAGGTAAGAAAGTAAAGGTCATCTGTATTCTAGAAACATAATAAAGTCAATAAAATTTACATGAAGGATTATTGGAGGGATTAATAATTAATTAATATTTAAAGCACTTAAAAGAGTTCATGTCAAAGTAAGAACTAATGATAGAGACAAAGGTAGATAGAGATGGGGGAGAACAAATTAGTTCCAAAATTAGCTAATTAAATATCGGGTGTTAACTAGAGTTACTATCAGGGGAAAGGAGAAAGAAGGATCAAAACTTGTTCAACTATTTAAAAAAAATACTTCATTTTTAATAGAGAAGTAGTAGCAGGATAGAAAGTCAAGATGATGGCTCTCTAGTCTTCTATAACTTACTAGAAAAGAGTCACCCAGCCTAATTCTCTTTGCCTCTGCAGAATTCATTCACATCGTGCATTTTTCTCCACATTAATTTGCTTTGTGTGAATTCGTTTTGTTAAGACCAATTGACTATAAATTCCTGCAAGTAAGAGGATGTTTATTATTATTGTTGCTGTATTATTTTGTTTCTCCATAGTCCTCAAGACCATGCTGAGCAAAAGTATTCAGTTGGTACATATTTAACAGGTATTTCCGGATTAGTGTCTCTCTAATAACCTAGAAATTAAATTTAGTTTTTCTGGGTTATTTTTATATAACATTAATTTGTTTTCTTTTAAAAATTTATTCACCCCTAAATGTATGGCTAGTCATTGTTTATTTGCCGTTTGAAAAGCAATAGTACTTTATCTTCAATATGTCTTTTGGCAACAACTGTAGGATAAAATGTTATCTTGCACCCCGAGTCATTGTATTTTCTTTTTGTAGTTATGTAAATCCCTAATATAACAATTCTACTGTATCATTCAAATTTCATGTTCACATTCTATAAATATGGATTTTACTAATTGCCAAGCATAAAAGAAAAGATAAATATTTCTGGAGATTCTCTTGACTTCTATGTAGAGTGAATTTCAGAAATGGAAGATGTTATTTTATTTTATTTTTTGTAAAGATTTTATTTATGTATTTGTCAGAGAGAGAGGGAGAGAGAGAGCAAGCACAGGCAGACAGAGTGGCAGGCAGAGGCAGAGGGAGAAGCAGGCTCCCTGCCGAGCAAGGAGCCCGATATGGGACTCGATCCCAGGACGCTGGGATCATGACGTGAGCCGAAGGCAGCCGCTTAACCAACTGAGTCACCCAGGCGTCCCGGAAGGTGTTATTTAATATCAGAAATTATCTCATATCACTTGCCACTTAAAAAAATAAGATGAAAGGTTTATCCATGGTCGCTCTCATAGACTGAAGCATCTGTACGCTCTGTGCACAACAGGTGTCTAATAAATGTTTTGAATGACTGTCAGTAGTGACTCTTAATGACTTCATAATGAAGTAATTATTCAAGTGCCATGTTAAAACTGTGTTTCTTAGAAATTACATAGTGATGGTTTTCAGCTGACATATACTATTACATACACTTTGATAATATAAAATACATTCCATTTTAAAATATTATTTAATTTGAATAAAATTTACTAATTTAGAAACTTTCAGAATAGTATTATAACAAACAATGAAAATAATTAAAATATGCCTAGCCATGAAACAATAAAGTCTTATCACAAGTGTTCAAGTAAAAGATGACAATGAAATGAATGATTAGTTTTCAAAGTGGCGACATCTGCTCTGTGAATAATCCAAGAAATGCTTTCCAATTTCCATGCATCAATTCTTTTATTCAAAAGAGGGAATTTCTCAAAAGAGACATATGGGACCAAACGAAATGTAGGGTACTGTGAAATTGGAATTTTAAAATGCATCTCTTATTTATATCCTGCTTACTTAAAAAAAATGATTTGCAGCATATCAAATGGATACATCCTCAAAAAGCTTCCTTCATAAATCATCTTTTTCCTTTTATTTTATTTTTTCCTTCTTCTTCTGGTAAAAGTTGATACCATAAATGTCCAAAAGATGCCAAAGCATGCTCTAGATGAAATAGCATGCTCTAGATGAAATAATAACTCCAAAATACATGAATGTAATTTTCTATTAATTGCCAAAAAGTTGTATTTGTAGCATTGATGAAAAGTCTGGATCTGAATATTGAAATAGCCCTAATATATAAAATTAATACAAATTGCTCTAAATATGTATATGTATTAATGTAATTTGCCCAATTGACTGGCATAAAGAAATGATAATTTGGAGGTTTTAAAATATTGTGTCAGACACACAGCCTACATCAAGAAATGGCTATTGACACTCCTTGTCCAATTCCAGTTAAATAAAAGTTGCTGCAACGGAACATTTAGAACAACTGTTTTTGAGTTGGATATTTAAAACTAAGGGTAATTTAAAAAGCTGTTTATAACATCTTACAATTTTTTTTCTTGTTTTTTTTAAATATTTTATTTATTTTTTTCACAGACAGAGATCACAAGTTTACACCACACCCAGTGCTCCATGCAATGCGTGCCCTCCATAATACCCACCACCAGGCTTCCCCAACCTCCCATCCCCCACCCCTTCAACAATTTTAAAGTGAAATGAGATTATTATCATCCACATGTACACTGAAAATTTCAGTTTGAAAGGAGGAAATGAAGGCAAGGAGAGGATAAGGTTTAATGCATACTATGTAACTTTTTGATGGGTAGAATAATGACTAAAATATCATTTGTCTCACTTGCCAAATAATACTTCTTCAGCCACTGAAAACACTTTAGAAATCTTGTTGTGGGTTCCTTTTTTTTGTGGGGAGGAAACACAGCCATCTATTACAGTGAAATGGGTGCAACATGATATTCTTAACAAAACTGATGTTTTAAAGAAATAGTAAAAGCAATAAAAAGGGTTTGTTTGAGGTTTTTTTTGTTTTGTTTTGTTTTTTAGTCCCTCTTCATATTTGCTTTGGAAGAAAAAGCGAGGTGGGGGAAAGGCTATACTATCTCTTCTTCTTGGTGTATGAAAATGTTTTTGTTGAGGTAAAATTATATAACATAAAATTTGTCATTTTATCTGTATATTCAGTGACATTAGTTACATTAATAATGTTGTACAATTGTCACCACAATCTTTTTTCCCAAAAGGTTTTCATCACCACAAACAAATTGTGTAACTATATACAATAATGTTGCATTCACTCTTTCCTTATCCCCTGGTAAATTCTAATCTATTTTTTTTTTTAGATTTTATTTATTTATTTATTTATTTGACAGAGAGAGAGATCACAAGGAGGCAGAGAGGCAGGCAGAGGGAGGGGGAAGCAGGCTCCTCACTGAGCGGAGAGCCCAATGGGGAGCTTGATCCCAGGACCTGAAATCATGACCTGAGCTGAAGGCAGAGGCTTAACTCATTGAGCCACCCAGGCACCCCTCTAATCTATTTTTTATCTCATTGAACATGATCATTTTAGATTTTCCATATAAGTGGAATCATACAATATTTGTCTTTTTTTTTTTTTTTTGGTCTGGCTTATTTCAGTTATATATTTTCAAGGCTTATTCATGCTGTGACATGGATCATAACTTCATTTTATTTTTATGAGTCAATAATATTCATTTATATGTATACCATAATTAGTATATATATTCATCTATGGATGGGTAGTTGGGTTATTTGCATCTTTTGGCTGTTGTCTCAACTACCTTTTGTATTTAGATAATTAATAGACAGTGAGACGATAGCTTATTTTAGTGTAGCATTAACTTTTGTTTCTTTGTTGGTTAATCAGACATTTGAAAAGAAAACAATTTCAGATACGATAATTATCAGCATAAAAACAAAAGCCAGAATTAGAGATTTAAATTCTTAAAAAGTTTTCTCTTTGGTATACAATTTGTTTTTAACTATTTTGTTTGTTTTTTTTGTTTAACCAGAATGCATGGTTGACTATTGTATTTTTTTGTTTGTGTTAAAAGCTTTCTCTTTTTCTTTGATCATTAATATAATCATTTAGTAATGAATATACATTTTCTATACTGAGTTAATGAAAATATTTCTTTAATATAAAAAACCTAGAAAGGAGTATTAATACTAATGCCAAAAATGAAAGCTAGATTAATGACTACTACTTGTGGGAGAAAGTTCATTCAAATACCATTGAAAGGAGAACATGGAAAAATTAAATTCAGCTTAAACTTTCTGGCCACACTATTTGTTTTAGTGCAAATTATTTTAATTATCTTCTACCATGAAAGTTCTATTTTAAGGGGAATAAAGAAGAAAACAATTCTAAAGCATCAAAAAAAATCCCAACTTGCTATTAATTTGCTACACACAAAATAATAGTATTTGTTTTTCTATTAACATATTAAATATGTTTGGGGAAAAGGGAAAATAATTGTTGTATTAAAGTATGGAATTTTAACATTTTTCCAGATGAATTCAAGTTCTTTATGAAAAGGCTACCCATGAATTATTTCCTCAACACATCTACCATAATGCATTTGTGGACAATGGATTCTAATTTTCAGCGTCGCTATGAACAACTGGAGAACAGCATGAAGCAACTATTCCTAAAGGCACAGAAAATTGTACACAAGCTCTTTAGCCTTAGCAAGAGGTGTCATAAACAACCCCTCATCAGCTTGCCAAGACAAAGGTAAGACATTTGTGGCATATAGACAACAAAGGATACTGTTTTGACAGTGAGCTCTCTTTATTTTCTGAATGCAGATATGGTAATATACATAGCATGGTGTTTTCTTTTAAGTCTCAGAATAACAAATTGTATTTTCCAAAGCAGTAATCCAATGGAGAACCCATGTACTGACACTTCCTTGTTTTTCATTTTCTTTTATTATCAGAATCAAGAAATCATTCTGTTTCGTGTGGTAGTTAACTAATAATTGTATTACAGTGAACAGAAAAGCACAAACCCTACAGCTATATTGTAAGCATAGGGGGTAAGCAGAATCATGCAGTGAAATTTCTCAATATATAATTTTCAAATAAAAGAATTTAAAGTTCATTTTCTTTCAGCTGTGCTCATAATACATGAATAAACATGAATAAACCTCATTCTACATGAATCTCTGAAAATTGCTGGAAAAACTTGTAACAATTTATATGAATAATGACAGACTTAAAATATTTGTGTCTGAGCTAATTTTGTGAAGCAGTTTTTGGATTTTGCAACAATTGCTTTGAGAAGTTGTATTTATTTTTTTGAAGTCAGATTTTTAAAAAACACAGCAAAATAAAAAGCTAAGGAAAATATATGAAAATATCACCAAACTTTTATCTGTGTTAGTATATCTGTTACCTAATGCTTGAATTTTGATTTGATGCTTAATTATGAGAAGAAATCTATTATTATAGATTTTTCACTGAAAAAAAAAAACTCTGAAAGTCTATACATCTTTTAAAAGTTCAATTTCAAAATAGATCATTGGCATCATTTTTGTAATTCAGTGGTTTTTAGAATACTCAAAATTTATGCAAATATCACCTCTTAAGAACATTTTTGTTGTCCCAAAAAGCAACCTAGTACCAATTAGCAATCCTTCCCCATACTAGCACACCCAGCCAGGGGATATTTGCCTCTAGAAATTTGTCTAATCTACTATTTGTCCCAATAATTTGCCTATTTTTGACATTTCATATAAATAGAGTCTATAGTACACGGTCTTTTGTGACTGGCTTCTCTTACGTAGTGTAGAGTGTATCAGCGGTGTGGGTACATCACATTATCCATTAATTCTTTGATAGACGTTGGGTTGTTTCCACTTTTGGGCTAGTAAAAATAATGCTGCTATGAACATTCATGTACATTTTTTTAAAGTGGACATGGTTGTTTATTGTCTTGGGTATATACCTAAGAGTGAAATTGATGTTACAAGATAACCTTATATTTAAGATTTTGAGGTGATGCCAAAATGTTTTCAAAGGTGGTTGCACCATTGTATATTTCCACCAGCCATGAGTGACAGTTCCAAACATTCCACATCCTCATTAATCCTTTTTTTTTGTTTGTTTGTTTTTAAACAAAACAAATACAGCTAGAGCAGGCTATAAGCATCTGAAGTTCAGGAGAAATTTGAACAACTGGAATGGCAATTATCAGTGCATGTAAACTTGTGAGATCGGAATAATACGGGGTGCCTAGGCAGCACAGATGATTAAGCCTCCGACTCTTGGTTTCTGCTTAGGTTGTGATCTCAGGATCATGAAATGGAGCCCTTCCCAGTACATTTATTTTAAAGTGGGATGCTGCCCAGGGCAGAGTCTGCTTGCGAATCTCTTTTCCTCCCTCTTGTGCTCTCTCTCCCTCTCTGTCTCTCAAATAAACAATCTTAAAAAAAAAAAAGGAAAATACATAGAATCTGAAGATATGTTTAAGGGGTGAGGGGAGAAATGGAAACTGGAAATGAGCAAATGGTGGGATAAAATATATCATGAGAGCTACATTAATTCTAGTAAAAATAAATAAAATTTAAACGTACAAAGATGTCATGAAAGTCCAGGATTTGTAAGAAAAGTAGGTGAAAATATGAAACAATCCAAGTTGGATCTATACAGAATAAATAAGCAGAGTAAAACAAAGATGACCAAAAAAGAATAAAAGAAAGATACATTATTTAGCACTAAATGAAAAATAAATGGAACTAATTTAATAAACTATAGAAATAAATATTTGTTTTCTAATACTTTTAACCTAAGTCAGAGCTCATCAGAGGCTTTCCTTAACTTTCTCTTTTTTTAATTTAGCATAATTCCTATGTTGGCTATCTTTCATTACACACACACAAAATGCAGACTTCTTGCTAGCTAAAAGATTTTGTTGAATTAGAAGTTCTTTCCATCACAATTCTTCTTTTACTAGGAATATGGGATTCATTTCTGTTTTGCTTTGTTTCCCAATTTTAATAGAATATTATAAAATGACATCAGGGAACAATAACAACAACAAACTAGGTACTACAATCTGTTAGTAGGATACAATGAAAAAAAAAGGTTGGATATTTGTGAAGTATGTTTTCAAAATTTTCTGAAAGAAGTAGATAAGTGATACCTGTGACTCACTTCCATTTGAGATTTTATTTTTGGTCCTTCCTTTACGGAATTTTTCTCAGCTTTTTTTTTTTTTTTTTTTTTTACTTCATCACACCCTTCGTATTGTCTAAAATGTGGAACAATAAGGAAAACTAAACAAAATGAGACCTGCAAAATGAACCTCAACGAGCAAGATGATTTCTTGACACTTTCTCTATAATGACATGTAGGTTGAAGTTTTTATTTGTAGTGCATAGTGTACTTCATCCTTGAAATAAAGCAGGATACTCACTCAGATTAATCTCAGCAAGTTTATACTGTCATCACTATTACTTTCATGAATTCATGCGACATTAAAATCCTCATTCTTGGGGTGCCTGGGTGGCTCAGTGGGTTAAGCCTCTGCCTTCGGCTCAGGTCATGATCTCAGGGTCCTGGGATCGAGCCCCGCATCGGGCTCTCTGCTCAGCGGGGAGCCTGCTTCCCCCCTCTCTCTCTGCCTGTCCCCTGCCTACTTGTGATCTCTCTCTCTGTCAAATAAATAAATCAAATATTAAAAAAAATAAAATCCTCATTCTTACTTGAATTAATTGTGAAGCCTGTGGTAATCTGTCTTCTTTGAGGTAGTAAACTTTTGCTGCTATTCTAAAACTTTTGAGATAAGGAATATTGACATATTTCTTTCCTTAAAGGAAAATAGTTAAAGCAATTATTTAAAATATTCATCCATAATCCCTACAAAATAATTCAAATCCATTATTTTGTGCTGTTATATATTCTTCACAAAATGGCCGGGAATACTTAGAAATAGTACATTGAAGGTATGTGGGTAAAAATTTAATAACCAACTTTCCAGGGGGGATAAAAATCCTAATTTATAGCATTTGCCAATTCTTGTGATATGCATAATTGGCTTTCCTGAGCCAATCTATGCAGGTAGCAGCAAACCACTAAGAATTGATTAAAATATTTTTATGAAGTTATCTCTCTTCATTAATAGTGGAAGATGAGATGTGATAAAATACCTTCTCTGACATCACAGGGTAAAATAAGTTTAGGTCTATGTTATTCTTATCTGAGAACTATGTCGTGCACTTCCTATATATGCTCAACAATGGGGTTGAACAAATTGGCATGTGGGGTGTAACTGGTCCTCCACCTCTTTTTGTATCAGCCCCTAAGGAAAGACTACTCCTTACATTTCAAAGTATTAAAAAAAAATCAAAAGGAGAAAGGCATCTTTTGGTTGATGAGAACTGTATGGAACTAACATTTTGATATTCATATGTAAAGAAACAGACTCATTCATTTACATATTGTCTATGGCTACTTTCCAACTATAATGGCAGAACTAGATAGTTGCCACATAGTTATATGGTCCTGAAACCCTACAGTATTTGTTGACTGGTTCCTTATAGAACAAACGTTTGCTGACATGTGTTCTAACATTTACTCTATCTTTAAAAGTGTTATTGAGTGTTTTAAAAGTATTTAATCCATATATCATTGAAATCTTTAATGTTATGAATACATGCTATGCTAAATACAGGATATTATAACTTTAGTTTTCATCATATGGAGTGCGAACCAGATTGAATCCTGAATCGTGAGTGTTCATCAAATAATATTGAATATTTTACTAATAATTTCTCTAGTGTATATATGTATGTATATACACACATATATAATATCTATGTATAGATATATATAATGTATTATATATAATATAGATGGGATAAAAATACACATATATATACATGTTTGTTTATTAGCCACCAGTGGCTTTTATATAATATACATACAAACATATAAATATATACAAAATATATATAAATATATACATTATGTATACACATATGTATGTATTTTTAACTAATATAACATCCATAGGAGTAGTCTAAAACCCTCTAGATCAAAATGATTTTAATTCAAATGCCTTTTCAAATTAATACACAAATATGGAGTTGAATTATTTCATAAAGTCAGTCAACATTCCACTTTTCCCTCCCTCTACTCCTGATCTCTAATTCTAGTACAACTCAGAATGATACTATGATCATGAACTAAGGGGAAGGACAAAAAACAAAAACAAAATGAACACTTGAGAAACAAAAATGAGTTTAAAGATTTAGCAGTGTCTTTGGGTAAGAGAGGATAAAATAAGTCTGGATAGCTGAAATGAACTATAGCTGTTAATGTGTGTGGGAAGGACTGACCTGACCACTGGAACACCTGGAAATATGAGACTTGGGCAGTTTATACAAAATCTGAATGTTTGGTTATCTGTGGAGTTCCTAGACATAGCTCTCAAATCCAAGGATAACGAGTGCTCAGTAAGTATTTGATAAATGCTCTGTGATATGTTTTCTAATATTTTAGTTCAACTTCTAGAATCATAGGACAGTGAGTTGTCATTTTATATAAAGTGTTTCCTAGTCTATATAAATGGATCGCCTGTTACAATATGCATATCATGTTCTGTTTGTTTTGCCATTAAGCAGGTGAATTCCTTCCTTCATTCTTTCAAACAGACATGAAACAGTGTATTAGTTAGCTGTCCTAACAAAATACCCAGAGATGGTGGCTTATAAATAGTTCACAGTTCTGGAGGCTAGAAGTCCCAGTCAAGGTGCCAACATGGTAGGGCTCTGGTTAAGGCTTTCCCTCTTCAGCGCTGCAAACTGCTAATTAATTTCTAGGTGTGTCTTCACATCATGGAGGGATGAGATGTCTCTTTGGAGTTTTATTTAGAAGAATACTAATCCCATGGGGTGCCTTGGGTGGCTCAATTGGTTAAGTGCCTGTCTTCAGCTCAGGTCATGATCCCAGGGTCTTGGGATCAAGCCCCAAATTGGGCTCCCCGCTCAGTGGGAGGTATGCTTCTCCCTCCTTCCTGCTGAAGCTTTCAGTTGCTATCTTTGTCATTCTCTCTCTCCTAAATAAATAAATAAATAAATAAGTAAATAAAATCTTAAAAAAAATACTAATCCCATTCACAATGGCTCTATCCAGATGACTGAAACACCTCCCAAAGTCCCCAACTCATAATACCATCATCTGGGGGTTTAAGAGTCCAACATGCAAATTTTGAGAGAACACAAACATTCAGACCATAGCTGAAAGGTCCCGTCTCTACCTATCAGTAAGACCTTGGGATATGGGGATGAGTGGGGTAGCTAACCATCTCTTTTGCAGAAATCCTGTCTGTGGTGGATGACAGTGAAGCTGGCATGTAGACTCAATCTGGGACAGAGAATTCAAGTATCATTCAAACCCTTATTTCCACTTGACCCCTAAATCCAGTACATTTCTGTCTCTGAGACTTTGTTATACAACTTTTTTTTTATTTCTAAATGAAATATGACTCTTTCTGTCCCATATGTACCACCAAGTATTTACAGCTCTGTAACACATGCAAGGAAAATAGAAATTTTAATATTTTCAAAGTGAAAATGAGAATGGTATTTATATCTGACATGCAGGAATAATGTGCAAAAATCCTTTAAATCATATTTGTTTTTCCCCTTCAATGTCTTTTCATCTCTTTGCAGCCTATTTTCTTATTTCCCTTTCTCCTTTGCTGAATATCCAGACATTTTTTTTCATTTAACCCTCCCTCTTTATTGACCTTCATTTATTCAATATAACCCCTCTTTACTGAAGTCTTTCTATATTTTTGTTATGCAGAGTGATTTGGTGTTCTTAGAAATCAATTTAGAACTTCTTGCTAATCTATAGTACCTCCCCACATTCGGCCGGCTTTGTTTTTTAATGCATTAGAGGATTGCCTATAACAGATGTTTTTCTCTTTTTTTTTTCATACTTTCAATAATATGTGATATCTGATTTATCCTTGCAATGATATTCTGTTATACCATAAACTAATTCAAATTGGTTCCCTTCACTTATAATAATAAGGGAAATTTTGAATAGATATAAAATCTAATATAAACCTGGATCCATTTTTAATATGTCCTGAAAGCAATAAAAATGAAGTATAAAAATGTTATTTGTCCATGGTAATAAATATCTTCTAGCTGCTATAAAGTTTATTTGAGATAGAGAAGTACTTCAAACTCTAATGCTATAAATATGTTTGGTTTTCTCTTTATTTTTACAGTTAGTTTTGTCAAAGTCCATGTGTTATTACAGTATGTAGACGATCTTCCAATGCACCATTATTACACAATGTTGTTATTTTTTTTTTTCATGGTTGAAATACCTTATTATTGTTGTAGTAATGACGTATGGAAAGAGCTACAGAAATCATAATCATATTTTAGGGCTGCAACGAATATTAACAAAATACATATCCATTTAATTTACATACTATGAACATGTTTAAAACAAATAGACAAAAAGAATAAATACCTATGAGCATACGAGTAAGTACATTTTCCAAGTCTAAAAGTAATTTAAGTAATTTTGCGTTAGAATATCCACCATCGAGAAATTAATTAAATTCCGCTTCAGAGATGGGGAGGGAGTGTGGTGCTGCCCACCTCCTGCCCCCAAGGGGCACACAGCCATGGCCTCTCAGAGCGGGGCGGCAGCTTTGGCTCCAGCTCCCCGCGGGGTCTGCTGAGGGGCCCCCAGGAGCCTCCCCTCTCTGCAGGAACAGCTCTGGGTGAGTGGGCGCCAGCAGGCGGGACCCCTGGAAATCCGGGCTGGGACCTTCTGTCCATGGGGGATGAACCAGGTGTGGATGCTTCAGCGTCCTCCCATGATCATGGCAGTGGTCAACTTCCGGAGAGAAATGTGGTGCCTCCTTCACTGAGTCCCGGGGAAGGGCCAGCGGCTCCTTTGGGCTCTGCGGGGTCCTAGTTCCTCCCAGGACACCAGGTTCTAGGCTCTGACAGACCAGGGCTCAGCGCCCGGGGGCGGAAAACAAAGGGTTTTGGCGCCGCCTGCTGGCCACGGGGTCTGCAACCGATGGGAAGGCTTCGGAGTTCCTCACAATCCATTGCTAGTATGTCAAGAGAAACATCCCAGGTCCTTGCGTTGGTCTTTGGAGAAAGAAAACAACAATGATGTAAGAACACTTATCCAAATTCATTATTTCAATTACATTATTCACAGTATACCAATATAATGGTTCAGACAACACCCTTCTCAAGCTAACAATGCTTAAGATAGGAGGAGAATCAGAATTAGAAGTCTATAATTTTCTTAGGGCAATTTTCATTTTCACTCACATGTTTTATCCTATCACCATTCCCCCTTTATCCTCAAAAGAAGAAAAGCAAAATTGAGTGACAAAGTGTTCCTACTTCCTAGTATCAGATATGATATCCAGGTGACATGTACATAAAACATTCTGCTGCTTTATATGCCTTCAGTGTAGCTTTTCTGTCATCTTAGTAGCAAATCCTGTAGCTCAAACTTCTATAATGACTTTGACCACCAGGTGTCAAACTATTTGGTCTCAGGACCCCCTTATACTCTTAAAAATTATGGAGAAATTCAAAGAGTCTTTGTGTATGAGAGATAGAAATCCCTGTATATATATGTATATATACATATATGTATATATATGCACATATGTACATATACATATATATGTGTATACATATACATGCACATATTTACTATAGTAAAAATTGAAATAGAAATTTTAAAAAATGTATTTATTAATACAATTAGAACAGTAAGTATGATCATTGCATGTTAATATATATAACATTTAAATCTGAGTGATTTCTGCAGAATTGTTTAATATTTGACTTAAGAGAGGATAGCTAAATTTTCATGGCTGTGTCTCTACGGTTGAAAATTGTAATTTTGTAATCTCACACAGATTTATTGGAGAAGTGAGTATTGTAATAGCTTTTTCAGATAATTGTGGATATTAGTCTTTATACTGCACCAAAAACTCAACAAGTGATAGATTTTTAAAAAGTTATATGTAATTTGGAATCTAAAACAATGTGATTAACATTTTGACATCTCTTACATCAAATTATTTTGTCTATCTTGAACTTTAAAATGGATCTTTAACCATGCATATGAAATCATGTGTCAGTCATTTGGAAAATATTGATGCACTCAGTTTTGAAAATCTTCCAAATGTTGACAACATATCATTATAAAATAACACAAAACTTCATTCCTTAATATCCTCATTGCGTTCAGGAGAAAAGTCTTTATTTATTGGAAGCCGTCACTCTCACTGTTGCAGTTACAAGTTTTCCAAATATCTAATTTCCACTTGAAAACTATACTTTTAACACTGATCTTAAATATGTCAGTGGTTTGTCTAGAAGTGATAGGTTTGTTTCTTTCAGTTTTGACAATGGATCTGCCAAGTATCCGAGTCTGGATAAACTAGTTTGTCAATTTTTCTTTCAAGTAAAAATGGTTTGCCATGAAAAAAAGTGCTTACCTCAGCTTGCAACTGAAACAATTGCACAGGTGTTTTGCCTCAAGGCAACCATTATAGTTCAGTGTGTAACACAAGTGCTTTATTCATATTCCCATTTTGTTCTGACATATGGATTTGTACTGAAAATTGAGACACAATAAACTTTTTTATACTGCTTCACCAGGAGCATTTTTAACTGAAACTTGCTTTCTTTTTGTTCTACAAGTATGTGGCGGAAAATACCATATGCCTACTAGCACAGCCAATTTGGTTCCACGGCTTTGCTTCGTGCTAAGTCTCCAGCAACAGTTTATCCACCACTGCTTTTCGCATCAATGCAAATGTCAACACATGCAAAAGAAAAATAATGTCTTAGGATTTCTATGAACTAGTTTTCACCTTGTGTACCCTCTGATAGGATCTTGCCTCCACTTCCTTGCTTCCCACATACCCACACTGAGATATATGTGAACCATCCAAATAACGCTGCCCTAGATCAATTTCAACTCCTCTAAAGAACCTAACAAACCCCAGACAAATTGGGGGGCTATAGTAGGGGTTATCTGTCTTCTTCCTTTCCTTTCTCTTTGTCTTCTTCCTTTTCTTCTCTTTCTTCACTAACATAGCCCCTGGATTTAGCGGAACTCATGCAACACCACGCCCCCTGGGTTTTCTTGAACCAAGGGTGGATAATTCTAGTCAAACAGAAGTGGAAGGAGTACTTGAAACTTCTAAACTGTATTCTTAAAGGAAGAGGAATGGATCCATCTACCTTCTTTTCTTTCCCCTGGATAAAATGAAAATGTGATGGGTTGGAATTAAAAGTGATGACATGAAGAAACTTGTTAAGGATAGCAAGACCCAGGGATGCCTGGTGGCTCAGTAGGTTAACTCTCTGCCTTTGGCTCAGGTCATGATCTCAGGGTCCCGGGATCAAGCCCTGCTTAGCAGGGAGCCTGTTTCCCTCACTCTCTGCCTATTTGTGAAGAAAAGAAAAGAAAGAAAGATAGTAAAACCCAATCTTTTTGAAGCTACCAAATCAGTCCTGAACTGTTGATGTTTGTACTGTTATTGAGAGAGGAATAAAACTGCATTTTTTCTGAGCCAGTATTATCTGGCTGTATGTATATGTTACTGCAGCTAAACTTGCATCCTAATAACAAAAGGGCTTTACTGAATGGCCTCCAAGTCCTTTAATATTGTGGAATCTGTGATTTAATTAAAAATGGCATTTATATGATTAATACAGGGGATTTTTGCTGAGAACAATTTTATATGAAACTGTAGGAAAAAGGCAGGATATTAATTTTCCTTACATTTCTATGTTACAAAAGAATTTTTGTATAATTTTTTTTGTGCTTCAGCCACTCCATGATGAGTCCCAGGCACATGCTAAGGAATAATTAGCAGTATATTTGAAGATTTAATATTTAGATATCTTCAGTGTGTGCTTGAGAAATGTAAAATATATAGATAATAATTATAAAGTACTCAACTCATGGGAGTGATTAAATAATCACACGTTGTCCCTCCGTCATGCCCATCACCCATTTAGCCCATGTCCCACCCACCTCCCCTCCAGCAACCTTCAGTTTATTCTCTCTAGTTGAGTCTCTTGTGTTTTTCCTCCCTCTCTTTTTTTCCCCTTCCCTTATGCTCATCTGTTTTGTTTCTTGAATTCCACATGTGAGTGAAATCATACAGTATTTGTCTTCCTCTGACTGACTTATTTTGCTTAGCATAATGCGCTCTAGCTCCATCTGCATCATTACAAGTCAGGTCACTTCCTCTTATCTAATTCTTGGTGTAGCTTATACTTCATCTCTCATGGCTCTAAAATGCCCCTATCTTTTCACTAATATTCTTACCTTGACCTTCAGCTAATGCTCTTTCAATTTATTAGATTTGGATAAATGTTAGCTGAAAATAACTATTTTAAAACTAAGTCATATTTAGATATAAAAATTATTTTTTCTTTTTAAATCTGTTACTTTCTAGCTATCTCAGTATCCCCACTTGGACCATTTTAGATAGAGTTTAAAAAAATACATTTAAATGAAAATCTGTCAGATTATAGTGCTGTGCTTGTTTTTGTTTGTTTTTTTTTTTTTTTTCTTTCTCTCATGTATAAAAGATTATGTGGAACAATCAAAGATCTTGTCACCTTGACATTTTGTTGAGTGTATGCTGTCTGCAACCCACAACTTTTGGAATGAGGTCCATATTCAAGGCTTTAGATAGCTGCTTTTGAAAATATTAACAAAATCAAGGGTCTTTACTCCTCTTGGAAATTCTGTGAACTTAAGTGTGTGTGTGCATTAGTATGGGTGAGAATAGTGCAAACAGGTCAGCAGCTCATTACATTAAGTAAAAATCTTACACTCTTGTCTTTCTTTGACTTTAAATTAGTTTATTCTCTCATCTGAGGAAAAGGAAGTCAAGAAACAAAGAAAATAGTCTTGAGTGAGATTTATCCCTCTCTGTTTTCCATGTTCACCTTGCAAATGTCATTTTGGTAACTCCTACTCTATTTTTTTCAACATTACAATACTTTTCTAAGAAAGATTAAGAATGTCATTCCCAACACGGTTTCCCCCTGTGGTAACTCGATGAAGTTGCTGGCTCAAATAATCAGATTTTTGAACAGTAACAATGTACAGCTATATTGAAAGAGGACTTTTAACACTTAACAAGAACTTGTTTGAAAGAAAAAGAGTTCTATCAGGAAAATCTTGGAAATAAAGTCATAAGATCTGTAATATTCAAGATTAAGAAGCCTCTTTGCCATCACTATTTGGAGTAGTACCACTTTGTTTAAACAATCAGAATCAGCTCCTTATTTGACAGCAACCACAGGTTGCCACAGAGAGTGGTTGAAGGGCTTTGCTATCAGTCCTCATTTTCTCTTCACTAAGGAGTTGATAATAATCTTTCATGAATATTTAGTTATTCACTAAATAACTTGCATCTTGTGAGACATTAACATTTGTTTTCTAAAATAAATAGATAAACATACTTTTTAAAAGGAAGTCATGCATAAACAAATTTGGAAATTGTAATTACTATAAATTCTACTTGGAAATCTACAAAGTCTATATGCATGTCGGATACTCTAAAATGTCCTAAAATTAAAAAAGATTTTTTTTACAGATTTTATTTATTTATTTGAGAGAGAGAGAGAGGATGGGGAGGAGCAGAGGGAGATAGAGAGGGACAAGCTGACTCCATGTTGAGTGTGGAGCTCATCCTGGGGCTCGATCTCAGGATCCGAGATCCTGATCTGAGCCAAAACCAAGAGCTGGACGCTTAACCAACTGAGTCACTCAGGCACTCCAAAATAGTTTTGTTTAAATAAGGATTTTTTTCAGAACAAAATTGTTTACTTCCTAAAATACCTGTTATAACCTTAAATCTCAAAGTATACAGTTGAAAAGCACTGTACCATCATTTTTAATCCAGTTCTTAAAGTTTCCAGAGTTGCCATCAATTGTAGTAGAGTCACCTCAATCACCACAAAATAGCAACAACAATAATAATAATAACCTTAAGCTTAAAATGTTTTTAGATCTTTGTTTTCTCAACTTCTCAGACGTTTTCTAGGCACTAGTTGCCAATTTCTGATAAATAATCATTTTAAATACTTTCTCAAAAAGACATAGATTTTATACTATGCCATTTCTACAGAGTTATAAGTTGAGATGGTCCTACAAGTTAAATGATAATTCATTTACTAAAACACTCCTCATGCTTCTTTCTCCAAAGAAAAAGAGCTCCGAGATTTTCATCCCAATATTTTGCATGAGGTGGAGAGTGCCATTAAATGCAATATTTCCTGTGGTGATGAATTGTTACATAAAGTTACATTTCAGAAAGAAAATGTTATGGAGTATAGGGAATAAACTGCTTATTTGTTGATATCATATTAACCATCAGTGGTTTATATATGGACCACAAACAGAGAATCAATTCAGATCCCAGGACACTAATATTTTTTACAAATCTTATAATGTTACTGACAATCAAATTCTTCAAATGGATGCACTTTCAATTCTTAAGTATATTTAAGTCAGAAGTAAGAATCAGTCTCATTTCTACTTGAGCACTTTGAAGCAATTTTACTTATACTGTGGAAGAAATGGATACATGTTTACTTACCAAAATAAATAGGAAGTTGAATATCACCCACCTTTGGAATGGTGTGGTGGTTTTATTATATCAAAGTAGAAGAATTACTGTTATCCATGAGTCTTTCTCCCTGAACATTCCCCCTTTATAATGTTGAAACCAGAGGTAAATGCTGTGATGTAGGGATCATAGGTCTGACTTAGAGTGGAATACAGTTTCAAATCTTTATAAAGAATATTATAGTATATACATAAAAGAGAAAGAAATCAAAGTTTTTTTTTCATATTACATGAAAGTCTTATGTTAGTTTTCATACAAATGGTATTGGAGGCTTCAGTGGGTATAGAAGTAATTGATTATGTTAAAACTGTCACTAGTAAATATGTAGAAAAGATAGTATTTGTCCTATGCTCTTTTCCATTTTAAATGATTAAACTAATTGAAAATAATTTGATGTTTATTACATTAAATTAAATACTAAACTAAACCATCTAAAGACTAAAGATCAAGTATATCTTACAAATGCTGCCTTTTTCCAATCAAATTTGCTCAATTTGGTGGGGAAAAATCTCATTTGGATTGTTTTAATGACAAATTTAATCCAATGCTTAATTTGGTAGTACCATGTAGAGGCAGTGTGCAATCTTTAATCCTCATGTTTTATAATCTTCATGATAAGTACAAAAAATATAAAATATCCTTCTTCGTATCCTTTCATTATTATATCATTACATGTATTCCTTGCATACATATGTTTGTACATGTGTAAACATATACACACACATGCACACAGACACACAGGTATGCACATATATACCAAGTTATTAAAATAGTAAATGACTGAAACCTAGAGTGCTTTTCCTTGAACATTAAGGTAAGATATTATGTTCTCAAAGCAAATGGTATTATGACTCAATTAACAAAACTAAGTATACCAAAATATAAACCCCTTAAAGTCGTGACACTGGAAAAAAAAAAAAAAAGAAAAGAAAAAACAAACAAGGAACAACTTTGAAGCACTTCATTTGAGACAGCCACTACAAGTTAAAAAGTGAGTTAATATATTTCAAAAATCAATGCCAATTGTAATCAAAATCCCCTATCTCACAACCCAGATACACTTCACACAGCAACAAATAGAACAGCACAAAAGAACATTGATGTGACAAAAGAATACAGGAGAAAAGGAAGGTCATTTTGTTGTGGTTGTTCTTTGTTCTGTTAAACCCAGCAGGAAGACTCCATGTAGGTTTCTCAAAGCAAACAAAAAAGATCAAGTCTGAGGTAGTACCTTTTATTGAGCTAAAGTAAAATTACTTCATATCAGAAGGAAGGTTAGCTAGAAACAAATCTAAACAAAATGTAGTAAAAATGTAAGGAAAACTTGCCAATTTAAGGGATGTAAATACTCATATTCTCCCTAACATTACCTTAAACGCGCACACACACACACACACACACACACACACACCTCAATTATATACTAAAAACAAAAGGACATTACATGATTATGATCTTAATGCATGATTTTTGTTTCATAATCTCATCTAAATTACTATTGAAAATCAACAAAATCACAACCCGAAGTTATGGAATCTTTCAATTCATATGCAGGAATGTGGCAAGAGATATACTGCAGTAAAGAAACAGGAATGAGGGCAAAGCTGTTCAGTTTGCAAATTACCATGTCCAAGTGGAATAGCAACCTAACTGGCAGACAAGGGACACACTAGGAGGAAGCCACCAACACTCTTTAATACAGAGCCATGGACACATTACTATAATGGGTGATAGTTCGGAGGTTGACTTGCTAATGAGAGCAATCATAATTAGCTAGTTATTAGCTAACAAGTATGAAGCACAAACTATTGTCAAGCTCTTTTAAGTGCATTACCCCTTGTTGCTCATTTAATGCAATGTTACAAGGTAGTTAGTGTTATTACCTAAAATTACAATCAAGGAAACTGAAGCTGAGATGATCCAAATTTGCTAAAGATTACTCAACTAGTGGTAGCAGGGCTAGGATCCAAACACAGGCAATCTGGCTATAGAGCTTGGGTTCTTTGTCACTAAGCCACAGTGCATCCCAGGTTTACAGTGTTTGTTAATAACATGGCCCCCGTCTCCGGTTAACTCCTCTGTACTAAAGAATTTCAGAGGATACTGAATTCATGCAAAAGCTTGAAGTCATGAAATGGAATAATCAGAGAACAAAAAAGTTTTAAGAAAATTTAAAAAATTATCTTCAAACTAAAATAAGAACAGTGGACTATTAGAGGAAAAAAAATGGTTTCTTTTTTTTCAAGATTTTTTTTTACTTATTTGAGAGAGAGAGAAAGACAGAGAAAGAGAGAGGGAGTACAAGCAGGGGAGGAGCATGGGAAAAGGAAGAGGGCTTGCCCACTGAGAAGGGAGCCCAACGTGGGGCCCAATCCCAGGACTGCGGGATTGTGTCATGAGAGAAGGCAGACGTTCAACCAGCTGAGCCACTCAGTAAAATCTTGAGAAACTAACCCAGTACTAGCCATGAAAAATGGAAAGATGTAATTTATAAAAAGAGAGAAAGAAAGCAAGAAAGCAAGAAAGCAAGCAAGCAAGCAAGCAAGAAAGAAACATGAAGGGCCTGGAGAATGCAAATGAGAGGATTCCGAGAAGGAGAAAACTTATATATGATTGAGAACAATCAATGAGAATGAGAGATGCAGAGGGAGCTTTTCTTATAAAACTGGAATCCATGTGAATGAAAAAAGACAGAATGTACCAAACAAAATTTATGACAAAAGACTGTGTTGTGAAGTGGTTTCTGAGTTAATGTTGATCACTTTTAGCTACCCCATTTCAGTTTTTTCTAGTTTACCATGGAGTTTAAAGATTTGGCACATTCTTAAAGCCAGTATGCTGTGTGTATGGGCACAAGAGAGAATACAAAAGTGTACGTTCTACATTCTAACTCCTTCATCTCATGCCTGACTGTGAGGTCGAGCACTACAGCACGGATCTGTCAGCAATCCAGGCTGGGACAGTGTCGGGACGGGAGTGATCGAAGCAAACACGACTAGTGGCTCATCCTGGATCACGGGCTGACTGCTTGCACGCCTCTCTCCTCCCCTGGGGAGAACGGGAGGAACAGAGCAGCTGCTCAGGGTAGCAAGGAGCACATGAGTATAAAGGCAAATACAGCAGTCCAGTCGGTAACCATGACAAGGAATCCGACTCCTAACTTGTCTATAACCAAGTGAACATGCAAAAGAATTTTTTTTTTAAATATATAGCACTAAATACTGGAGTATGGGAGATCAGTCAGTGGTATTATGTGAGGAAAAACAGTGACCCAATAATTTTATGCTCAGCCACGTGATTTCCTGGGTAAGACTGTTGCCGGATGGCGGGGCTCTTGTCTCAAGGAGTTGAAAAACGAATCTTGCAGACACGATAGGGTGAATTGAAGTGAAAGTTTATTAAGTGAAGGTGAGAGCAAAAAGGAAAGAAAAAAAAGCGCTCCAGAGTGAGAGGGGGCCTAAATGGGTTGCCACTGAGGGCTTTTAGTGGCGGTCTTTTGTTGAGAACTCTATGGGAAGCTTGTGGGCTTGAGATTTTTTGCTCTCTTGGTTTGTTCCCTTATTATCTCTTCTGCTCTGTCTCAGCAACTCCATCTGCCAGGTATAGTTCAGAGCCTAGTCAGAGTCAGGAGCCTTCTACCTCCCCTGCCTAGCCCTTGACCCCTTCCCTATTCATGGGACAGGACCTGTGGGCAGAAAGAGCTGTACTGGGATTGTGGGCAGTAAGTGATTGTGTACTTTTTAATTAGTGGGGGTTAGGGATAGCATAAGTCTCCAAGGAATCTGGAACCAAAGCTTTCAGGACCTTGAGGGGCCAGCTACTGCCAAGATAAAGTTATTTTTAAACATAAAGTTACAAGGCAGCCACTAGTTCCTTAAGGATAATCATGCTCTGCATGATTAAAGTAGTAAGTAAAAATAGTAAGTATTTTACTTAGTAGTAGTAGTAAGAAAAAATAGTAAATAATATTTTAAAGGGGGATAGTGAGAATAGAACAACATTCACAGATGTTAAAATTCATTCTAAAAAAATAAGACCATGTTTTAGAAGTGTTCTGCCTACACTGCTAAATATCCATGGAAATTACTTTCTCTTTCTTTCAGGTTCCTAACTATTATGTGTGGGTAATAAGAGTACCTGTCTTATAGAATTATGGGAATTAAACTGGTTTATATATATAAAGTCACACTGTTTACTAAACATTCAAAAATATCTCTTTGATAGTGGTGCTGATGATAATGTTGATGATCCTACAGTAATTGAGCAGTGTCAAAAATGCTACAAAGTCTAGAAATAGATTCAAGCATATATATCACACTTTGGTTGATCATTATAGCTATCAAGTGGACCTGTCAGGACAGAGCATACAAACATGACCTATTGTAAGGTTATATGAATTTCCTGATCTTAAAAATTTTTTGAAGAGACAAATGAAGTCATTTTTTTCATAATCTAATAGGATTAAATGTTTTAAATGAAATTTTTGTATTGCAAAATGACATTCTTACCTGAATAGAAATTAAGAAATCTACCCCTGATAATCCTTGGAGCAAAAAAAAAATCCAAGGGGGAATTTCAGATTCTAGAGAAAACAGTAAAAGAAAGAAGTCTTCAGGGCACCTGGGTGGCTCAGTGGGTTAAAGCCTCTGCCTTCGGCTCAGGTCATGATCCCAGAGTCCTGGGATCAAGGCCCACATTGGGCTCTCTGCTCAGCAGGGAGCCTGCTTCCTCCTCTCTTTCTGCCTGCCTCTCTGCCTACTTGTGATCTCTGTCTGTCAAATAAATAAATAAATAATCTTAAAAAAAAAAAAAGAAAGAAGTCTTCATAGCAATACCTATTAGAACATAACGAATTCTGAACTAAAAGTAAAATTTATAGTTTTAAATGACTTAAATATTAAAGAAGAAAAAATAAACATTAATGTTACTTAGACCTGTAATTATTTATTTTTTTCATTCAACAAATAAATATTTAATGCCATTTATAGGCATGGGAGGTATATCAGCCTCAAAAATTCAAAAAAACACATTTTTGTATGTTTATATATATTATAATATATATAAAACTATGTATAGCATAAAGACACTATCTATATAAATCATATATATATATATAATTTTAGGAGATATATAAATTATATATAAAATTCCAGGAGATATATCTCCTGGAATTTTGGAGTTCATGTTTTAGTGAAGTGAGAAAAAAAATAGACAGGGAAATTATATTGTTTTAGAAGGTGATGAGTGCTCCAGAGAAAAATTAACCAGAAAGGAAGATAGAAAGTTTTAAGGATGGGGTATATGTGTGTGTGTGTGTGTGTGTGTGTGTGTGTGTGTTTTCTTAATATCTCCAAGAGTTCATTGTTCATATATAAGTATATAAATATTACATTTTGATTTTGTATTCTGTAATATACTGAATTTATTTATTAGTTCTAGCAGTTTTTTTCATGAAATCTCTTGATCTTTCCAGATATAATATCATGTCATTTGAAAACAGAGACAAAATTACTTCTTTCTTTCCAGTTCGGATTTTTTTTTTTAATTTCTTTTTATTCTCTAATTTCCCTGGTTAAGACTCTTAGTACTATTTTTTTCAGGCACTGAGAAGGATCTCATCATCTTAATCTGGTTCTGTCTGTCCTCTCTTGTATCTTATTTTCTGGCTTAATTGCATTACACTGAATGGACATATGGCCTGGAAGGACGGTAATCTTAGTGTGCTCGAGGTAGTCTGCTATGGGACTGAGAGTTTCGCTGTGTTCCAAGACCCAAAACTCTTTATAAATATAACTAGACTAAACAGTATGCTTTTAATCTCTTATGTCCTCTGTTCCATGCTGATGCATAATTCCATGAAATGTTTTCAATTTTTTGTTGAAAGCTTCTTGCAAATTGCCTTTATTTTAAATAAGGAAATGGGTATCTAGCCTCTCTTCCTCTATATTTTTTTGTTCAGAAAACATAGATCTCTCAAACCAAAATTCTAAAGTCTCAAAAAGAAAAATAAAATTACGTCCAGCCTCTGAGGAAATCATTTATGATAACAGTTATCCAAGCATATTTCCAGCCTTTGCTTTTTCTCAGGTCCTAAGTTCATTTTTTCATCATCTTCTTTTTTTTTTTTCCTAATAATGTTTATTACTGGGACAAAAAGTGAGGATTTTCACAGATGAAATCATCTCAAGAGTACTTCAATTTCATATTTTAAAATTCCCATTTGGAAGTTACGTTTTCCTAAGTATAAAATTATTTTTGAGAAGCTGTCCTCTCAGAAACTATTAAACTGTTAAACTTTATTAAGACATTATTAAGACAAAAAACAAAAACCCATGCACATTAACATGCAAAGTCACTGTATTTTTTCAGATAAAATCTCCTGTGAAAACAAAAAACAACAGATACATCTTAAAATAGAATTTCTAAGAAAAATAGTAGTATGGATTTCATCATTTCTTTCTGAAAGCCAAGTATGTAAAAATTAAAATATTAGTTATTAAAATATTAGTTCTGTTCTTAACTCTAGGGGCATCTACATTCTCACTTTTCTGGAGTGCCTATGTGACTTACTTGGTTGAGCATATGACTATTCATTTTAGCTCAGGTCATGATCTCAGGGTCCTGGGATTGAGCACTTCCTGGAACTCCATGTTCAGCAGGAAATCTGCTAGAGGATTGTCTCTCTCCTTCCGTCCGCCCCCCTGCCCCAAACCCACACTCTCTCTTTCCCATTCTCTCTAAAATAAATAAATCTTTTAAAAAAATGCTCACTTTTCTGGTTTCTGACTGAAGTGTTACTGAACTTTGCTTTCCCCATAACTAATAGTGTCAAGTAACATTTCAGATACTTATTAACTATTCATATATCATGTTCTGTGAGAAGTTTATTAAAATATTTGTCCATTTTTATTGAACTATATATTTTCTTATTGAATTGTAATAGTTCTCTGTATGTTCTGATACAAATATTTTTTCAGATAGATGAATTACAAATATAGTCACCCCCACATGTGTCTTGTCAATTCATTTTCTTAGTGATGTCCATCAAAGAACAGATAAAAAAATTTTTTTTTTGAAATCTCATTTATCAGTTATTTACTTTTGTGGTTAACACTTTTCAGTCATCATCAATCCTTGCCAATCAAAAGGTTGAGAAGATTACTTTTAATGTTTTCTTCTGAGAAAAGTTTTTTTAAATATTTTATATTGAATTTTCCTTTTCTATATTCATTTCTTACAGTTCTTACTTAAATACATATTGTCATAACTGATAGCATATCCAATCCTCCCGTTAACTCTTTGAGATGTACAAAGAAGGTTTTATTATTCCATTCTACAGATAAGGAAAATGAAGATTAAAATATTAAATGAGGGGCAAAATATTAAATGAGGCTCAGTGGGTTAAGCCTCTGCCTTCAGCCCAGGTCATGATCTCAGGGTCCTGGGATGGAGCCCTGAATGGGGGTCTCTGCTTAGTGGGGAGCCTGCTCCTGCCTCCTCTTTCTGCCTGTTGCTCTGCCTGCTTGTGATCTCTCTACCTCTGTCAAATAAATAAATAAAACATTTAAAAAAATTAAAATAAAATAAAATATTAAATGATAACCAGAAGAGTATACTGTAAGTAAATGGTCCTGATAACCCTTGAGTAGCCCTTTGTCTAGTGCAATTTTCTCTACACTGCCCACAAACATCTCCAAATACCAGAGTCTCAATCAAGAGGCTGTGGATTGGAATCCTAGACATAAAGTCAACTTCATTTTTGGAAAATAGCCAGAAGGTATAGCCATTTTAGTGTAAAGGAATGGGATTTTTTAAATGTAAGAATCATCAAATCTATATAAATATGCTAATATCTTAATGAAAACATTTTCACAAGAAACACAAACCAATTGGCATTTGGTATTTTTTTTGTTAGTAAAGTAAATTAGGTATGGTATGAAGAGTTGATGCATTTAAATTAAAAGACCTATGAAAAGCAGGCCTCATTTAAAGAGACAGGGAATTAAAATGCTAACACGAAGAGATCCTTTCAAGAATATTTATAAGAGAGCCAGTGTATCATTCTGCACCTGTTGTTAAGAGGAGTTACAACTGCTCAAGTTCCAAATTGAATTGGCTTCAAAGATTTTGAAAAAGAGCCTCTCTGTTTGTAAGTTTTTCTCTCTTGTGAATAGAGATTTTTCTTTTACAAGAGAGGAGTGGCTGGCTGACTATGGGGCATTCTCTGCAGGAGGCACCTGGGAAACTTGGCAGACTGAAGTGTCTTAAGCTGCTGGTATGAATAGCTTTACAGTATGTGGCTAAGAGGCAACTGGTATTTTCTGGCAAATGAATCCCTGGAATGCTAATTTTGTTATCCCTGAATTGTGTGACTAACTCAGCATTTAAGTGTTGTTTTGAAATACAGTCACTTCATCTCATCAAGTTTGAAAACACATCCTTTAGCTTTAATGTCAGCATTTGATTTTGTAAAAGGTTTGTTAGGATGTTGAGAAAATAGCAAAACTAAGTTCTGTCTGGCCCTAAAATTTCTGGTTTTACTAAATAAAATTAATCTCTTGTTTAATCTAAAATTAACCCTTATGTAGGCATTTGGATCAATGGTTAATAACAGTTAATAATAGGCACAAATACATTCCTGTGTCTGGAATATTTTTATATAATCTGATTAAGCAAACAGAGAAATTACTTTTTCCTGGCAGATGACCCGAATGGCAACAATAAGCATATAATATTGATGGTAGTATCACATATAAAACTAGGTTTTATACATTTTTATCTATATAAAAATTTTTATTTTAGATTACTGCAAGTACATTTTAAGGTACAAATCAATATGGTTTTGAATATTTGTGAAAATGTTTATATAGAGTAATATAAATACAACAACATTTGAATGAAATAGAATTTAAGTACAGAAATACTTAGGGTCACGTAGAACAGAATAAAAAATACTCAGGTTAGGCCAACTAAACTGTTCTTTTCATGTGCCTTTACCCTATTCTTCTCCCTGTTGGCTTGGTAAATTTCTACACATTTTTCAAGACTGTTCAAATGTTACCTTCTTTCTTGAAAAGTTTTCCTAACCACCTTTCTCTCCAACAAGTTAGGAATTGCCTTTTGTGTTCCATCTTCCTCAATTAGGACTTATGCCATTTTTATTATACTTATTTGCTGTGTGTCTGTCTTTTCCAATGGAGAGGGAGCCCCTATGAGACAAGAATGCGTTCTATTGTTATGCAGCCCTTTTGTTTGACATAAGGAAAATTCAGTGCACATTTATAATGTTGAGTATAAAAAAGAGGTAAATAACATTACAACATTGCCTAGAGAAACCTTAACTGTGTGAATTTATTTCATATGTTACACTGTTGCAGCCTGGCTTGGCTCACTCTAGTTATCACTCTGCAATAAATAGCATTGTCTCTCATTATGTACAGTGACTTAAAATGTTTACTATTTTTTCTGGGGTTACCCTACTCATCTTTCCTGCTAATACGGTTTATCATCATAAGATTTGATATGATTTGTCTTATATTTAAAATATAAATAAAATAAGACATAGCATGGGGCACCTGGGTGGCTCAGTTGGTTGAGCATCTGCCTTTGGCTAAGGACATGATCTCAGGGTCCTGGGTCCTGGGATTGAGTCCTGCTCAGCAGAGAGTCTGCTTCTCCCTCCAATGCCTCCATTTATGCTCTCTCCTTCTCTCTCTGTCACATAAATAAATAAATAAATAAATAAATAAATAAATAAATCTTTGAAAAATAAATCAGACATAGCATGATTTTGAGAGTCATGTTTTCAGACATGAAAAAAGTGTCTTATTTATCCTTATGATGCAATCATTTGACATTTAGCCATCTGTTGTATCTAATGAAGAAATTTAATCAAAGCATATTAAGGTATATTCTTTCTAAATCTTAACAGTCAACTCTGGTCTTTATTTTCACTTCATTAAGTTAAAATCTTCTCTTTGGGGCGCCTGGGTGGCTCAGTGGATTAAAGGCTCTGCTTTCAGCTCAGGTCATGATCCCAGGGTCCTGGGATCGAGCCCCACATCGGGCTCTATCCCAGGGTCCTGGGATGGAGCCCCACATCGGGCTCTCTGCTCCGTGGAGAGCCTGCTTCCTCCTCTCTCTCCCTGCCTGCTTCTCTTGCCTACTTGTGGTCTCTGTCTGTCAAATAAATAAATAAAATCTTTAACAAAAAATAATTTAAAAAAAATCTTCTCTTTATGATTCTTCTCTTTACCCTTTGGGTTCATTCTAAATGTAATGTGGGTTTTCTATGCCTCATTCAGATATGAATGGCCTTTTGGAGGAATTCCAAACTTGTTTACCTGTCCCTGTTTACTCCCTTTGAAATTTATGTGATTCTGATTTTGGCTTTGGTTGACAAGTCTACACGGCATCTTGTATCTTCCTCTTTTTTTAATATTCAAGTCATTCAATCTTCTTGTCCTTCCTTTGGCTATCTGGACCCAAGGAAGGAATTGGATGTTCCAGAAACTTTTGGAGGCACATTTTCCTCTCTGTACTTCGCTACACACCACCAGAGTTCTACAAGTGTGTAGGTGGCCTGCTGACTCCCTTTGTATTGATCCTTCAGTTTAAAAGGGATACTTTACATTTCTCTCCCTAATACCACCTACACTCAGGCTCAACACAGGTTTCAAAGTATGAAAACTGGCCAACATCCTATCTGTCTGGGTTTTTCTTCAATTATCTTCTCTGGGATGGGCTACCAAATCATTTTCTGACTCAGACAGACATCCTGATATTTCTTGTTTCACTTTCAAATGGAGATTTCAATAATTTAATGCCCTGGTTCTTAACTTATGCAATAACTTCTTTGCCTCATTGCTTATTAGTTCATTTAGCTGACTTCACTGAGAGATGGGATCTCAGAATACTGATAAAGAAAGTAGTTTGGGGTTGGATAGGATCTACCATTCAGAACTGTGAGGTAATTTTATTTCTAAAAGCAAAGGTTGTACCATCTATCAGAAGATGACAAGAGAGATGTAAAGGTTGCAAGAAACAACACATAGGGGTGCCTGGGTGGCTCAGTGGGTTAATTAAGCCTCTGCCTTTGGCTCAGGTCATGATCTCACGTCCTGGGATCGAGCCCCACATCAGGCTCTCTGCTCAGCAGGGAGCCTGCTTCCCCTCTCTCTCTGCCTGTCTCTCTGCCTACTTGTGATCTCTCTCTGTCAAATAAATAAAATCTTTTTTTTTAAAAAAAGAAACAACACATATAATGTATTCATCACATAATAAATTATTAATAAATATAATAAATATTCACATATTTTCTTTCCTCTCCCTTAGAGTAGTTTCCATTTCCTTGTCTATCATCCAGTCTTTCACACATTATAAAATGGTTTTCACTCCATCTTTCCATCTTCTTCTTCCAGCTTAAGATAAGGACCAGCTGAGTGCCAGCACCTTCTTCCTTTTCAACCTGGAAATATTCATTTTAAAACCTGGTAGCTTCTGTTCTTTCTTAAAACTCTCTTTTTCTCAATTTCTTTGATCTTGCATCCCCGATATTCTCCCTGCCTTTTTTTTTTTTGATCATACTAGTTTCATTCCAGACAATTGTTGAATTGTATCACTTTTTATTTTCCTTCTTCAGTTTACACATTCGAGGCCTTCATTTCCCTTGGTTCCAAGTCTACAGTTCTCAGTTAAGTGAATACCCATATATCCAACCGTGATTTATCTCCCTACCTCCAGTCTCAGATCATTATTTGTCCTTCATATAGCAGAATAATTTTTCTTTCAAAAATGTAACTCTGATTATGTGGCATCTTTATTTACTGCCTTCCCATCTGTAATTCCTCATTGCTTATTAAAAGAAACATATATATTTTTCAAGATTTTATTTATTCATTTATTTGAGAACACATGTGAGCAGAGGGGAGGGACAGTGGGAGAGGGAAAGAAAGAATCTCCAGTAGACTCCATACTAATCCACAACCTTGAAATCAAACCTGAGCTAACATTAAGAGTCGAAGCTTAATCTACTGAGCCACTCAGGTGCCCCAGAAAAAACTCATATTGATAGGAGCTTTCACTATCCTCTCTTGCCTTTTTTCCCCAAACCTCCTTCAGTGATGTCTGAACTTAAAAATAGGAGTTTTTGTTCAGAAAAAGCCATATTCAAGTCATGAGCCTGTCATTATTCCCTTACCCAGTAGCTCAGGTGATTAGCCTATAAATTAGAGAAAAATAATGCCCAGTACTCTAGATATTGTGAGGATTTATAAAAACTCAGCTTTATTGAGTGTTTACTATATTTCATTCATTTAAAAAGCATTTTTATATAAATACGCATTTTTTGGAGTTAATTTAGTTAAATGATTTTAAAGATTTGAACTGTTGAATAAATGTCTAACATATAGTGAATGCTCAATCACTGATGTCCCTGACTATGGTATACACATTTCTTTCAATATTCTTCTAGTCTCCAACTGACCTCTTACTACTGCTTTGACAGGTATCTTTTATTTATTTATTTATTTATTTATTTATTTATTTATTTATTTATTTTGAGAGAAAGAGAGAGCACACATACACAAATGTGTTGTTAGGAGAGGCAGAAGGAGAGGGAGAGAAAGAGAATCTTAAGCCAGCTCCATGCCCAGAGCTGAGTGCAACATGGAGCCTGATGTGAAGCTCAATCTCATGACCTTAAATCATGAACTGAGCCAAAATCAAGAATCAGATGCTTAACTGAGCCACCCATACACCTCTCCTTTTCAATTTCTTTATTGGTAAATATTGAAATAAGAGCAGTGATTCTGCTTGAATTATAGGACTCTTGAAATTATATGAAAAATGTATATGTATATAAAGAAAATGAATTAGATGATGGAATAGAGGGAAGTGAGTGAATATGTTGAAACTGTAGGTTTATGGTAATTAAAATTTTGATAACAATAATGATTGAAGAATTATTTTATAGAGTTGTTTTAATGATGAGGTTATTCCAAAAGGGAAGGCACAGAAAAATGTTACCAATGTATTCCATAATGCAACCAGTGCATTCCAATGAGAATAGAAAAGAAGGACTTCCTTGACAGGGACAGAGATGACATGTTAGAGTGGCTGAATATAGATCCAAAAGATGGTGATTTTGCTAAGCAATGATTGTTGGACCTTTGAGGATATTGCTAATTAAGTCAATAATTTCAAAACTTTCTAAGTCAGATAAATTGTGTAGTATTATTTTATTCAAACAGAGGCTAAAGAAAAATTTTTAAAAATGATAGTAATATAATATTCTGGAGATCTGGGATAATAATACTATTTTAATGTGATTGCATTTTGCTACAATCTCTGTCTCAGAATATCTTTTCATTATTAAAAATACAAGAACCTATAGCATGTGTCTCTTCTAATAACTGAATGAATAGAAGATGTCCTCTACACACATCCATGCACACATGTGCACACAAACACACACACATGTGTGAATATCTATCCTAACTCTTTTGTTGCTAGACTTATTTTATTACATTTCACGGTAATTTTGTTCTGCAAGAAGGTAGCTACTACAGTAATACTACAGTAATAGTACAGCAATGCTGTATAGCATACTATACTATAGTATATAGAGAGTAGATAGTATACTAGGTAGTATACTATACTATAGAGTATTACTATGATATATAGTATTAATATATGTATATATTATTCAATATATTTGTATATTGGTGTAGAGATAATAGAGTTAGGGAAATATACAGACATTTTAACAAAATAGGTTATAAAGTCATACACTTCCTTACATCCTAGCTTTTCGGTTATATTATAACCAATGTAAATATACAAACTAAATGAAGAATATATACTAAAACATAGGTGCCTGAGTAGCTCAGTTGGTTAAGTGACTATTTTCAGCTCAGGTCATGATCCTAGAGTTTGAGGATCCAGTCTCCCATGAGGCTCTCTGCTCAGTGGAGAGTCTGCTTCTCCCCTGACCCTCCCCCACTCATGCTCTCTCTCCCTCTCAAATAAATAAAAAAATCCTAAATATATATATATGTATATACACTAAAACAGAAGCAATTTTTTATTATTAACAACCTACTCCCTTCTAAAATCATGTTTTGAGATGCATACATTGACGTTCTTGTCTTGGGGCTGCATTCTAAAATCAAAGTGTCAGATGCTAATATCATTCATTGGTCACTTTATTAAATGCAAAGATATTTGTAATAGACATGACATTTTCTATCTCCATGGAAGATGCAGTATACAAAGTGATGATTTCTGGTTACTCCTACCATATTACCTTAATTTCCAATAGTAGTTTCTATTGCTTATTCATATGCATATGCACTACAATAAAGTATTGCCATGCATTTAAAAATAGCAAAACCTTTGAAAGTAAGTGTCATCTTCCCAGTATTAAAACTAATGAATTCCAAATTCTATCAAAATATGAAAAAGCATCAGAGCAAAGTGAAACCAGGAACATTCCCAGAAGCATTTTCCTAAAAGCACTTTATAGAGCACTTTAAAAAAAAATACCATTAACAACATCTTATTTAAAAATCCTATAACTGTAGCATTACCAATTCATAGTTTAAATTGACAGTTTTTCATTGTAGTTCTATGCATTTCTAATGACAAAGATTATAGTGCCTTGTGGAGAACCATTCAAGAGAAGCCATCTCTGTTTCTTAGAAAGATTTCATTCTAACTAAAGCCAGAGTCTTGTCAAGCTGGGCATTGGCAACCACTTCTGATGCTAATTGATGTCTATACATTTACTACTGTGGATGTCAAATCTTCCTTGATTCCATGTGGTTTCAAGCATATGACCCATGTCACTAGACTTGTAGTAAAGAGGACCTGGGATACACTCCTATTCTGACCTTTCCTTAGCCCCCTCCAGCGGATTATTGTTCTGCCTTATATGCTCATTCTCCAGCTCTCCAGGAGCAGTGGACCAGTCATCTTAAATGCTGGCATTTCATCATTACTCATCTATCTAATATGTGAGCTTTATGCAAACTAAATACTCTTCCCAACAAGCATGGGTTAAAATATAGGCTATAATTTCATAAATCAGATCATGTAATTCTATTCTCACTCATTTGCTCTGTGATAAAATTGAAGCCCTTCATGTAGCCCACGTGGTTTTTCTGACTCTGCCTGAGTCTGGAGCCTCATCCTGACCACATCTTTACACCCCCACACTAGCCACTGTCTTCCTTGCTCATGCCTGCACAGCACCAAGTCCTTGCACATTCTGTTCCTTAAGCTTGGCACATTCATCTCAACTCCCTTTTCCTACTCTCATAGCACAGTTTACCTGCACTTTTTACATTTTTCACAAATGTAATTTTAAGTTGATTTATATGGCTATTTGACTAGCATATTTCTCCCCTATTAGATAGTAGTCTCCAAATCATGTGAGGACCATTTATTATTTGACTCAATATTCTTGGCTCAATAAAATTTGTCATCAAATTTTAGCATGCTTTCTGGAGTAGACATGCACATTAGGCCAATTTCACCCAGGAAATTATATTGTTTAGGAAAGAGAAAATTATCTTATTTTGATTTTATACATTGTTTTTGAAAGGCACATTATTGAAGGATTTCTATGCATCAAGCATTGTGCAAAGTTGTTTTCAGGGCTCAGCTTGTGTAATCTGCATGAGTTATGTATTATTTTATCTTCATTGGCCATTGAGGAAGGAAAGTGAAAGAGAAGTTAAGTGTCTTGTCCAATATGCAAGAGCTAGTAAGAGACAGAACTGGTGAGAACCCATACTTACAACGTTCAAGCTTGTGATCTCAAACCCTACGTATTTTATTGGTGGCGGTGGGAGAGTGATATTTAACTATTACAAATTTACCGAAAACTCTATTCAGGTTAACAGAAGAAACTTTATAGTTAACTCTCAACTATGTCCAGGTCTCAGGGTCTCATTTATGATAAGTAATTGAATACTCAAAAGATATTTTTAAAAACAAGTTTTATATATTATTACCTATTCATACCATAGTGACCCCATCCACCTCGTTATTCAAATAAAACACATAGGAATCATCCCTCTTTTCTCTCTCTACATACTGTTTATGCCATCCAGCAACAGGTTGTGTTAGTTTTACTTCTCAATGTCTATACTCCAGTATCTAGGTCTTTCTACCCCCGCTGTTTCCAGCATTGCCTGAGGTACCATGATACCTTCCTAAAATTATACTGTAGTCGTGGTATCCTAACCGGTCTGCCTCATTCCACCTCTGTCCTGTCTTCTTAAATTCCTTCTCCACACAGAGGTCAGGATGCTATTTCTTTCTTTCTTTTTTTAAGATTTTATTTATTTATTTGACACACAGAGATCACAAGTAGGCAGAGAGGCAGGCAGAGAGAGAGGAGGAAGCAGGCTTCCTGCTGAGCAGAGAGCCTGATGCGGGGCTCGATCCCAGGACCCTGAGATCATGACCCAAGCCGAAGGCAGAGGCTTTAACCCACTGAGCCACCCAGGCGCCCCCAGGATGCTATTTCTGTAAAACAATATTTTTTCTTCCTTTCTTTTCACTTTTGTCTAAACTGTAATCCAAATCTGCTTCCTATGACTAACATAATCCTACTTGATCTGGCCCCTGTTTTATCACACTCCACTAACTTATGATGCTGAAGCCATACTGATCTTTGTTATCCTTTTTATGCCAAGCCAAAGAATCTGCACTCTGCCTGGAATATATATCCTTTGCTCAGCTTTGCAAAAATAATGAATTCTAATCATTTAGCTCTCATTTTAAATATCACCTCCACAGGGGAGCTCTCCCAGGGCTCCCTTCCCACAGTAGTCCTTGTACATTATGCCCTATCACATCACACTCTTAATCTTTTCATAGCACTTAAGCTTATTTAATACCTCTTGTTTATTATTTCACTATTATTGTAGATTAAACCCACAATGGGACTGGGTCTCTTATTCATTATTCTATTCATAATCCCCAAATATAAGAAATATTATAGGGTTTTTTGTCTGTTTTTCTTTTGTTGTGTTTTATCTGTTTGGTTTGGTTTTTAATCAAACTCAGGTACAGAGATTTAAGTTAATCATATATACAGATCGTCATCATATTTTTCTTTTTATGCTAGGACCCCATCTCATTTATACATATATGTGTGTTATGCTCTTACTTATTCTTCATCCATGCTACCATTCTGATGGATACCCACTGTACTGGGCTTGAAATAATGCCTTTAAATGCGAGTATCTCATTGTAAAGTATATAGTGATGATTTTTTAAAAATATGATTATTTACTTTGCATTGTTGTATTTTGCATTTTGTTAATTTCTTTCCATAAAACATGTTTTAAAGATCAATGAATTTTTCTTTACTTACATTTTGTGGCTTCTAATTATTGCAGAACATTTTATGATTTACATCCACTATAGTGTCCATATATTTTTTAGTGACTTATACCCAAATTATCACTAACCCCCACCACCGTACACTATGCCACAGTGAACATGAAGCTCCGTGTTCTGTTTTTAATCTGAGGAAAATTCCTCTGTGATTTAGACTCAGGACAGGGATCGTAAGCCATAGCACATGCATGTTTTTTTTTCGATAAGACATAGTAGTTGTTTAGTAAATATATATAGAATTAATTATTTTAGTACTGTGTAATAAACTATCTTAAATTACATTTTTGTAATGTGGATAACATAAACCCCACATTAAAAAAATCACAGATTCTTAGAGAATAATTTTATAGTCTTTCTATAAACCATAAAATATTAGTTATCTATGGATGCATAAAAATTACCCTAAAATTTAGGAGCTTAAAAATTAAATACTTATTATATCATAATTTCTGTGAGTCAGGATTTGGAGAGTGTCTTAATTGGGTGTTTTTTTTCTTAGTGTCTCTCATGACATTGAAGGATAGCCTGCAGCCATCTGTAGGCTTGACTGGGCCTGGAAGTTACACTTGTAAGCTGGATTACTGACGTGTCCATTGGAAGAAGTTCTCAGGTGTACCTGTCAAAATGCTCATTGAGTGTCCTCCTGATATGTCAGCTTGCTTCTCCCAGAGTTAGCGATCCAAGAGAGAGCAAGAAGAAGACACACAGCTTTTTATGATGTATTCTCAGAAGTTAGAGAAAATTCCATCATAATCTGTTATATACAACCTAATCCTCACTCAAGAAGAAGAAAATTAAACTCCATGCCTTGAAGAAAAGAGTGTCAAGGGATTGTAGGCATATTTCAAAATCACTACAAACCCATCTATTATTATAGAGTGCTATATCTTGTAAACTTGGAGCGAGTAGCTGTTTCTTATTTTTGGTTTCAATTCAGTAAATAACATTAAATATCTACTTTGTGCTAAATGTTTTGCTAAGTAATGGCAAGAGTAAGATGAACAGTCAAGATTGATACCATGAAGGGACTTAAAACTAGATAAGAGCAGATATGATACCCAAAAGTTAAAATACAATTCAATGCAGATCCATCGAAACACATTCCACTACAACCCAATATAATATAATTCAGATATCTGGGATAATAGTCCTACATGACACAATATGATACATTAAAAAATTTGTAATGGCACAACATAAAAGTACTCCTACCACAGGCAAAATTGGCCTAAGTAACTAAATAAAAGTCTCACAGTTAAGTTATAATTTGAGTTACGATTTAAAGAGTGATTGAGCAGGCACTTGCCAGATAAATCACACATCTTTAGAGGTTGTAGACAGAAAGGGCATTATATACAACATACAGAAGCACAGACACTATAAGTATGTTCAGAAATCCATCAGTATAAGCCCTTGGCAAATTTAACTTGTAGGTCCTGAGTACTTCATGACTTTCACACTAGAGAATGTCACAGATTGATATAGATAGTTGACAGGCTTTCTTTTTAGGCAAGTAGTTTTCTTCTACACATTAGCCAGGATTAAAACAGTTGAAAACTTCGCTGCACATTTTGCACGCATTTTCTAAGTCATGCTGCAACAAATCGTTGCAGTTATTACTATCTCTATTACAAATCACTAACATGTCATACATATCCAAAATCCATTGTAAATGACCACTACACAACACCAAATCCAATAATGCCCTGGATATACTGTAGTTGAGTTTCTAGCCCATAAAATTCAAGGGGAAAAATTGGGATAAATGAAAATTAACTTGTAGGTAGGAGCAAGATCATGGAGAGCTTTATTAGCCCACAATATAGAGCCATTGATTATTTGAGCCAGGGGATGATACTACCAGATTTATTAGTTAGATAGCTCACTTTGGTGATAGTATAAAAATCAGTAAGAGTGGCTGAAATACAGTCAGAAGAGAGACACTTGTGTGGTGCAGTCTGTTGAGTGTCCAACTCTTGCTTTGGCTCAGGTCATGATCTTGGGGTGATAGGATCGAGGCCCTCAGTGGGCTCTGTGCTGAGTATGGAGTTGGCGTGGGATTCTCTCTCCTTCCCCTCTGCCCCACCCTTTCTCTTTCTCTCTCTCCAAAATAAATAAATAAATAAATATTTTTTAAAAAAGAAAAAAAAAAGGAAGAAGGTCAGGAGATAACTAGGCAAAAATTGACAAAAAGTTTTCCCAAATTAAGGGATAAATATGACACACTTAAGGAATATAATAGAAAGACCTTGGTGATTGTGGTTGTGCAGGGACATGGGAGTCAGAAGTAATCAGAAAGATGTGAACATCTAAATTTGCATCTGGGTTGACAGAGACATTATTTACTGAGTTAGGAAAGTCACAGTAATTGAAATTGATGGTGTCTTCTGCTTTATTGGTACTATTCCAGGGGTCTTCAATGAGAAGAGGACACATTTCTAGCTATTCTCAAAATGTTATCTCCTAAATCTTCAGTGAAGGGTATAGTCAACACATCCCATATCCACTTCACTGTAAGTGAAAGCTTTTGCATAGCTTTTGAGAGCAAAATTTTGTAGTTAGAGAACTTCCTCATTTTTACTGTGCAATCTTAGGCAAGTAACTTAATCCCTCTTGGTCCCAGTTTCATCACCTATTAAGCAGAGATAATAATCCATATCAGCTAGGTCAGACTACCCAATGGAACACATATAGCTGTAAGGTATAATGAATAAATACAATAGGAATTTGTTTTCCTCATTAAAAGAACCCAAGATGGTTCTGTATTGGTAGGGGAAAGGGAGAAGGTTTGAATTGTTGTGGAAACTTGCTTACTATTACTACATTCAGGTATAAAAATGCCACACTGACTTTTAGAGTTGTTGTGAAAATTAAATAAGATTATATACGTAGTGCTCTTAGAATACTAAGTGCTTGAATACAGTAACTGCTCAACAGATTCTAAGTTAAAGGGGGGTATTATGAGTAGCAATGCTCAGGATCTTCACAGCACAGTTTTTCCCTCATGAGATGACTAAAATAAGGCTTAAGGTAAGTAAAACCAGCTAAAAAGTCTTAAAGTCACTAAATCTGGGTAACTAACTGCTTACCTCTTAGAGAGAGTCAGAAATGTTTGAAGACAAACTGAATAAAAACAAACCAAAAAAAAAAAAAAAAAAAAAAAAAAAAAAAAAAAAAAAAAAAAAGCCAAGAATTTGGTTAGAGTCCGAGTGCTCAAAGGATAGCATGAAGACACAGGCAACAAGACTGAAAAGACTGAAAAATAATTTTTTAAGTTGTTTTTAAGGAGAAAATCGAACCTACAGTCAAATAGCTTAAAGATGTCAGTCAACTCTGATTTTCCCCAATAAACCTGCAAACTATAGAGATAAAGTAACATGTCTAAAATAAGATAAAAATCTTCATGGCAGAAGCAGAATTGATATCTGAATATCCTTCCAGAATTCTTTCTTTGAAGAAGATATACTTTGCCACTGCACCATTTTCCCTTACTTGCAACTCCTCTTTGTGAGGACAACCATGAAATTTGTATTCAGAAATTCGTAAGAGAAAATTGTGCCTCCAAAAGAGATACATAAATCTTAAAGGGATTTTTCTCAAAAGAATGGAATTTTGTGCACCATGTTGTTTTTAAAATTAGGACTGGCTGCCTTATTCACATGCTTACCATCACTATATGCCTCTTATTCTATCTTGATTTTAGAAGCACAGACTTCTCTGTGTTATTCATTACAGTATATGGAATTGATGTAAACCATTTCTCTATACATCTTCTGTGGCTTTTGGAAGAAAATGCTAGAGGAATAAGAAAAACCACTAACTAGGCAGCTAAAAACAACCTTTGTCTGCTAACGTCATCTACAATTTAAAAGTCTTCGTGATGGCAATAGCATTTTCATTCTTCACATTAGGCATGCTGCTCAAACACAGATTGGCTTATTGTCCTTAGTGTTCAGAAATTGCACCTGTTCTTTTTAATGGTATTTAAAGAACATAATGCTGTAATTATCTACTGCATGAATTACAAGTATCCCCAGAACTGGTAAATAACATAACACTACAAACTAAAATTATAGTTCAATGCTTCTTTGCATGTAGATGACCGAAAATATGTCTCTCTACACGTTCTTCATCTGCTAGACAATAAAATTACTAGCACTTCACTTCTAAAAGATAGTTCTCTTTTTAATTATTGGCTGAGCTGGATAAATTTCAGAATTGGTTTACATAGAGGAAACTATCAGTAAGAATGAAAAGAATGAATGAGTAGGGTTTGTTTGTTATTAACCTTCTAACACTTCTGTCTCTTGATCCTTACTTAAAGGGCAATAATAGGGTAGTTTTGTGTAAACAAGATCATCATATAAAATTGAATCTGATTTTTTTAATGTTTTGAAGGAAATTGAGCTATGGATAAATGAAGGCTCGGCAAAAATTGTATTCTTAACTTCCATTTATAAGCATGATAGACTTATCCAATCAAATCAGAATTTTCCAATGTTTAGTGAAATGATAATTTGACACACTTTTCAAGTTTTAAATTATTTTTGCAGTTTGTACTTTCTATTGTAGACTTGGAAATGACATAAAGGTTTTTTTTTTTTTATCTAGTGAAAGTCAAGCTTTGATAAATAAGCAAATTCAGCAAGGATTTGCCACACACTAGTGAATATTCAGGTTTTATCCAATATCTTCCTCATCCACAGAGTTAATTTGTTTGTGTGGTTTAGTCTTTCTCCTGATTATTTGCTACCTTAGGCATTGGTAAAGATATTCCAATATTTATTTGTTAAACTGGTAAGCCATGGCAAATATCAAATGAGAGAATCCTGGAAAACTATTTTATTAATAAATAATGTGTGCTGAGTGTGATCTGGTAACTACTTTTCCTCTTTGGGCAGATATCAGGCAGATTTCTCCTCTAAGACATTTAGTTCTGGACCAAGTTGATATTTAAGTTTTACGAAATCAGTAGACAGTGATTATATTTATCTATTAACCAATTATTATGCATTGATACAGAAAAATCAGCTTTTCAATTAGAAGCTTCAACAGATAGTTTGTGGCTGATAAAATTGAGTTGTCAGTTATGTAATACATAATAGTTGCATGCTAAATATTTGTAGAATAAACAAATTAAATTATTGAATTATAAAATAATTGGTTAAAAGGCATTTTATAGTCTAAGGTATTTAAAGGAAAACATTTAATAGTTTCTGAGGACTTACCATATGATTATCTTTTCCATATATCTCTAGTTAAATTCTTACCACAGTGGCATAAAGTGGTTATTTATTTTTCCATTTATGTAAAGGAAAAAACAAAGTTTAAAGTATATTACAAAATTCATGCGACTATTTATGAAGTATGAGGTAGAAACCTAGTTACTGACTCCCAAGTACCCATGTGCCCCCATTGGCTTTCTCAAAGTCCACTGTAGTTAGAGGAGACCATGAGCCTAGTTACAACTAGTAGATTGAGAGGAGCAATAGTTTGGGTCACTTTGAAACCAAAGAATTTAAAAGTCAGTGAATGACCCTCCCGATTGTCTTCTACCCTATTGATCTTGGTGACCTTCATATTGGCATGGTGACTAGGTTATGCTGCTATAGCATGCAAACTCTAAATGTTAGTGCTGTAACACAAGAAAAATTGTTTCTTACTCACTCTGTGTGTACAAGAAGAGTTGGCAGACTCTGGTCATTGTAGTTACTCGGGTCCCCCGGCTGATGGGCAGTCCATCCAGACACATGCATTCATGATTGCTGAGCCCGGGAAGACTACTCTGAACTGGGCACTGGGGTTTAGGGCTTCCTTTCAGAAGTGACATCTACATCACTTTGATTCTCATTTCATCTGTAAGGGAAATTCACTTGGCCACTGTGATGGTTACTTTTATGTGTCAGCTTGGCTAAGGTAAATTACTTAGTTGTTTAATCACTCTTGTATGAAAAACAAAAATAAAACCACGTACTTTTTAGAGAATCTGTGGGTTCACAGATTCAGCATTGTAAAAAGCAAAGAAGACAGGAAGAAAGCCAAATGCATGTTGGGAGTACTGACATTTGGTTTTATAACTTAGGAAAAGACTTGTCCTTAATTTAAACATTTTTTAAATAGCCCCATCTTTTATAATTTATATGAATGAATAACTAAAAATATTTTTTAAATACTTTATTATTCCAGATTAAATTATTGACCACATATGTATTTTCATTAAGTGTTCTTTATTTAGGCAGGTAAGCATAGAAAGAATTAATGTTATTCCAGTTCCAAGAACCAAATTTAGAACAGATTATGCAAATATATTAGAAGTCCTTCTGTTGGGGCGCCTGGGTGGCTCAGTGGGTTGAGCCTCTGCCTTCGGCTCGGGTCATGATCCTAGGGTCCTGGGATCGAGCCCCGCATCGGGCTCTCTGCTCGGCAGGGAGCCTGCTTCCCCCTCTCTCTCTCTGCCTGCCTCTCTGCCTACCTGTGATCTCTGTCTGTCAAATAAATAAATAAAATCTTTAAAAAAAAAAAAAAGAAGTCCTTCTGTTGAAGAGCAAAAATAAATTTATGTAAAAATGTAAAATGCATCAATTTGCATTGAAGTTTATTAGGAAAGACTCATAATACTCCAAGTGACTGATTAATGTAGATTTGCAGTTTTATACCATATGTGTACAATGCTGATTGTGAGCTTATGATTCATGATTTTAAGAAACAAATAAATTTTGACTCTGATTAAATTTAATACTTTGTTTCTATAAGAGCTACACTGCCCTCTTAGTCATTACCTTAGTAATTATTTGTCAAATGTCTGTTGTCTTCATTGTCCTGTAAATCCAGTGAAGGTAGAAAATGTTCACATGGTTGAGACTGCTGAATCTCAGATCTTTTTCTCTTATGTACATTCTAGAACAAAGCAAGGGGAACACAGGTAATAAACAATCAACATATAACCTTATAAGACAATTTCAGATAAGATTGAAATCTAAGAAGGAAATAAACAGGTGGATGTGGTAATTATTTACTAGGAAGGAAAGTGCCATTTTCCATAGAAGAGTCTCTGAAAAATAAGATTTGAACAAAGACAGGAAGCATGGAGTAGGATTTGGCCATACAGTTCTGAAACAAGGAAATATCAAATGCAAAAACATTGTCTGTAAGCTGGGAATTAAAAGATCTAACACTGACATATCATGTATCCTGCTTTCAAAGGAAAGTAGAGGTAAATTAATAAACAATTATAATACCAGTTGATAGATTTTATGTACAGGTACATTAACAAGAAATACCTCTGGGATATCCAGAAAAGCCCAGAGGAGAGGCACAGTGGACTGTGCTGAAGTTGGGAATGTCGAACTGACTTCTCTGTAAAACAGTAGCTGGTCCTCAGTCCAAGGATAACATATGGAAAATGCAGAGAAACAATTTAATAAAATTACACATTTTTTTAAAAGAATCGATGTTTCTGGGCAATGAATCATTAAATGTCTGATGTATTTTAAAATTCTTATTAGGTTGGAAGACTTGCTCTCAGAATGAATCCTAACATTGTCTATTAGTGTAAACTTTCAAGTTTCCCAGTCAAATCAGTTCCATTTGTATCAAGTGGGACATCTGCTAGGTTGCTGAGAAAGGCAAGACTCAAACGGTGGTTGACAGAGTCTACAAGGATCTTTCTCTCTCTTGTAAGTAAGTGTGTAGGACATTTAGGACTGGTTTCATGGCTTCATGATGTCAGGGAACCAGGTTCCTTCCAGCAGCTGTGCTGCCATCTCCCATACACACAGCTTTAATCTTAGGGTTCAAGATGCCTTTCAGCTATCTCTGTAGATGATTCCATTCGAGCAGCAGTGAAGGAGAAATGCAATAGAGAAAGAACACTTCTTTCCTTTGAAAGAATAACCCAAAAGTTATATATGTCATCCCAATTAAAACCCAGAGACCAGAACTTATTTTTAGGGCACTTTAACTCCAGGAAAAGTCAGAACACATGATTTTTAGCTGAGTGACCATGTCATCAGCCAAAAATTTTATTACTGTGCAAATAAAGGAAGAATGAATATTAAGAAACACGTCGTGGTCCTTGCCATACTATCCCATCATGATTTTAATTTTCAAGTGTTAGATTCATTTCTGGAAACATAGCAAATTCCTTAAGATATAATCAAATGAACTGTACAGAAAATCAATTACATATTCTGAATAGCTATCTCATTCTTGCTGCTTATGCCTTCATCATTATCAACAAACCCCTCATGTTAATAATTGTTAAAATAAAATGTGCAACATATTCTTTAAGAAGAGCAAAGATGCATTTTAAAGAATTTTAAAAGAAAAAAATACAGGTACCTATCTGCATACCTTTCTATAAAAATTATATATGAATATTTTTATCTGTTTAACATTTATTTCTTTAGAATGTGCTTGATGGCAGAGCCCTTTGTTCTATTTTATTTTGTAGTGCTTTGGAACAGCATGACCTTTATTCAGTTGAAAGGACCCTACTTAGGAGTTTGAATACTTATGTTCAAGGCCTTGTTCTGCTACTAATTATCTGTGCGACCTTGGGAAATTATCCTTACCAATCTAGTTTCAATTTCCTCATCTGCCAAATGAAGGTGTTGGACAAGGTGATCTCCAAGGTCCTATCCTGCTCTAATTTCCATGATTCTCTGACTCATGGTACATTGTGAATGCTGATCTAATTAATTTTCTTAGTTACCTTCATGACACTCAATGGAATATATTTTCTCATGATGTGCAAAAGGTTGATTTGTATATATGTAAAGATTTCAGTTAAATATAAACACTAATTTTGGCTTTCCTGAAAGGCAAAGAGTTGAGTTTATGATAATATACACTAATTGCATAGGACAACTACTCTCCTTTTCTTGTTCTTCTTACATCAATTTTGTGCATCTCTACCTCCTCTGATAAGCTATGAAATGGTGTCAAATTAATTTTTATACCAGAGTTACATGCAATGTTTTGTGTTTAAAGCCATTTCTCAAACACATAGCATAAACAAATGAGCTTTCTAAAATAGTTTTCAAACTGTTGAAAGTGGAGTGATTTTTTTAAAAGATTTTATTTATTTATCTGAGAGAATGAGAGAATGAGCCAGGGGAGGGACAAAGAAGCAGGCTTCCTACTGAGCAGAGAGCCCAGTGTAGGACTTGATCCCAGAACTCTGGGATTATGACCTGAGCCGAAGGCAGACGCCCAACTGACTGAGCCACCCTGGCACGTGGAGTGATTTGTTTAAATATCATAATGCATCATTTTTATATAGTATGTTGTTATTTTCATTGTTAAATAAAATTTACTGAGCAGCATCTATATGTTATACAATTTCCTGAGGTCCAAGAATAAAAACCTAAATATTACCATCAGCCCTCAAAAGCTTAGCACCTCTTAGGGGCTTCATAAGGGTGTACATTGTATATCAGTACAGAAATATTTTGAGTGACTTCAGAATCAGCAAGGTGTAGGGGAGCTGAAGACAATTTCGAGACTCTACTTGTCCATCAATATAAGAACAAGACTTGAGCAAAGTTGGTGTAGCTACCTAAACTGGGGAAATGATTTAAACAAATATACGGAAGTGAGCATATTTAAAGAGAGTGCTTAGAGATGGAGAGTGAGTAGAACTTCCAGGCACCGCATGAGATCAGATTGTAAAGGCCTGGGATACTGCACTGAGAACTTTGCAATGGGGACTCAATGTGTTTGTTTTTCTTCTTTTGCTGAGTGATGTGGATGCTAATTTAAAAAACACGTTTTTAAAAAGTTTCTCTAGTAATCCAGTGTATCGATTTGGTGGCACAAGGAGTAGGGCTAAGACAGTGAAAATGATGAAAAAATACAATTTCACAATTAAGTGAGTAGGGAGTATCAAGAAATGTGCAGGATTCTGAAGTTTTATATGATTTGCAATCTACTCTGTTAGCCTCTTATTGTTTATGGATGTTGGCAAAGGATGCAAGACTCCTCAATCAGGGTCAAAGATCTTTATTACTCATGGCAAATAAAGCAATGTAAACATCAGCATGATTACATTGGTTGTCCTTGTCTGAAATTCACACAGAGAGGATGTGATAGGTCCAGATGGATACTTTCCATGTGATGGGATTTCATTACAGCTGAGAAATACAGCACCAAGGGTTTTAAAACTTTTGAGCAACAAATAAGCATTATGATACTTGGTAACAAGCTAGCCTCCTTCCCCTGGGCAGTTACAAAGTAGTCACCATCAGGCTATAGTTGTCTTGATCTACTTAGCTGCCTATGTGATTAGCTACAGAAATGCTTAATGTCAGAAGACAGGTAACCCTTGCAGCCTGGTACACTCAACAAGAATGTGCTGGGAAACACAGGGCCCATAATGACTATGCACAAACAGAAGGAGAATTCAAAACTGATTCCTTGATTTCCAGACTTTTAACTTCAGAAGAGCATGACCTCAGACTTACTCATTTTATAAATTTCGGGTGCTGGCACCAGACCATACAGATCTATCTGTCTGTCTAGCTAGCTATCTGTTTATCATCTATTATCTATCTCTATACCTAGATCTCTATATGTTTTCTAGGGATTCTGTAACATTGCCACAAATAAGATGACTGAAAAAAATAAAGGACGTTTATTCTCTCAACATTCTGTAAGTCAGAAATCTGAAATCAAAGGGTTCACAGACCATGATCCCTCTGGCTCTGGAGAAGAACGCTTCCTTGGTAGTTGCTAGTTCCTGCCAACATATGGGCAACCCTTGACTTGAAATTATATCACTGAATCACTGCTTCCATTGTCACCTGGATGACTTCCCTCTATGTGTCTGTGTCTCTATGTAATCTCCTCTTACAAGGATGCCGGTGCACTCGACCCTTGAACAACAACACGAGTTTGAACTCTGGGGGTGCACAACTGCATTGACATTTTTTGATAAATATAGTATAGTACTGTAATTTTATTTTCTCTCCTTTATGATTTCTCAATAACATTCTTTTCTGTAGCTTACTTTATTATAAGAATACAGTATATAATTCATATATAAAATGTGTATTAATAGGTTGTTTATGTAATGGGTAAGGTTTCAGTCACCAGTTGTCTCTTCGTAGTGATGTTTTGGAGTCAGAGTTATACATGGGTTTTTGATTGAGTGAGGGGTGAGCTCTTCAACCCCTATGTTGTTCAAGGGTCAGTTGTGTTTGGATTTAGATATCCCCCCTTAATATCCTTATCCAGCATGGACTCATCTAAGTTGAACTAATTACCTTGTAACGACCCTATTTCCAAATAAAGTCACATTCTGAGGACCAGGCGGACATGATTTCGAGGTGGCATTATACAACCCAGTATAATATCTATATCTATATCTTGCCAGTGAGTGTATGAATCGATACATGAACGATGAACAAACTCAAGACAATGTAATTGGATGAACAATGGATTCAACTCTTAAAAAAATAGTCCTATAACACAGGAGGATTCAATACTAGACATGCTGATTTAACTTGATTAATGAGCTTAAGGTAGAGAGGACCCACCGTCAGCTGGAAAAAACATGGGTGTTGTCACTCCTCTATTTATTACTCCATGTAAGATATGATTCTCCACAATAATATCACCTGGTGTTCCCTTCAGTTATCCATACCATATTTATTCTATAAACCTCAGTTCAGAGGTCATCTCTTTTTTGGTTGTTTTCACCCACATGATTTGTATTTTTATAACTTCTACACTTACTAGCATAACCAATGAATTGCTTTTAATTTAAATGTATTATATATGTATATGCATTTCTAGTGTAATAGGCCCTTGGAATTCACACACAAAAACAATTTATATTTTAATTTCCATTTTCCTCACATAATATTATCTAAAATAGATATTAGACACATAATTATAACTAAATAAGTACTTACTAAACTTTCATATTTATGCTTATGCAAGTTTTCTCTAAGAAGACTAATTCAGATTTTGTTGACAATTTAACATATTTCAAAATAGAGGAACAAAGTAATACAAATTTTAGCATTTATTTTATAGAGAAATGGGTGTGAAAACATTTCAATAGCATTCTCTGTGCAGATGGTTTCCAACTTTGACTTTTAACATTTTGTTTTATCTCTAATATTAATATACCATTTTCATTATCTTCATATCCTCAAATAATGAAACACATTTTATATGGTCTTGGAGATTTTACTAGTAAGAGTCTGCCATGAACAAAGCAAACTAGAGTTCCATCCAGCCTATCACACTGTGTGTCTAGTTCAGTAGGAGCTTGACTTTTAAGCCTTTTTTCAGCTTTGCAAATTTGCCTGATCTATTTATCATTCCACATTTAATTTGATTTCATGGCATTTTCACCTTAGTTGACAACATGTACTGTACTATAAGCAGTCTCTTGTTTGCATTTTCCTTAGTTTAATTTCAATTCTGTATCATATGCCATAGTTCAATTTTTGTCTACAGGCCTAGGGATGCATTATCTGTGACTACTGTATGCACTTAATTCAAGTATTATTTTGAAAAGGTATAGCCTTGTGTATACAACCAGTTTTAGGCAAATTCTGTACTTAATATAGGTAGGTTTTTAAATTATATTTAAATGCTTGTCATTATGAGAAACATTGATTACAATGACAACATTTTTATGTCTTAGGGGAATAATGCTGTGTTTTCTTTGTTATATGTTGCATTTTCTGATACACTTTTCCCACACAATGCATTATTTTCATGAAATGGTAAGACTTTATTACTAAATACTTCATGCATTGACTGCATATAAGGTTGCAGTAGAGAAAAAATAATGCTGAAAAAGGGTAAAGGAGAGCTGAGCTTTTCAGAATTCTCTACTGTTAGAATTCAAAATCACTGGCTTCTTATCACTAGCCTTCAGGCTTTTTCCAATATACCTTTCATAATGGCCAGTTTCTCTGCTTTCTGCAGTTCACCAACCTCCTTTCCCTCAAAAGAGAAAATAAGTAAAGTAAATGAAATAAAATAAGAACAACAGATCAAACAGAAGGAAAAATTAAGGAAATGTAGCAATGAAATATTTACTTGCTAGAATTGATGGGGTCATAAATTAACTCATTAGTTTATTGCAGAGTAATAAGACAAACAAAGAGCTGCTCTCTAGGACTCAGTAGCTTGAGTATGCTGGCACAGGTCCTGACCACATCAGTACTTAGGAGTGACTTGCAGGGAGTCCCCAGCTGAATGGTTCACAGACAGTCTAAGAGTTGCCCATCAGTGCTACTAATCCCAGACACTGGGGCTTCCATTTAGAAGATTTTATAGCATAAGAAGATGCATGTAAGTCATTAATCAATTAGAATAAGCTACAGTTCAATCTTGTCATTGCTATTTTCCCTGTCCCTCACATAAATTTAAGCCCAGTAGCAGGCTTTAACAAAGCATCAGAAAGTTACCTGAAGTAGACATCTGCAGTCAGTGTAAGTGACCTTTGTGGATAATAAATGGCTAAAATTTAAAAAAAAAAATAGAGGGAAGATTAAAAAATTGTTTCATCTAATGCAATATCTTAAAAATTTAGAGACTATCAGGAAGTACTGATATGTAAAAATGTAAACTTAAATTAATTCTGATATGGTGACACAGAAATGAATCTAACTGAATTTTTGTTGTTTAGCTACACACCAGGAAAATCAGAAAAAGATAAACAGCAGTTACCTTTTGTTATTCTTCTTTTTTCAAATACTATTTCAACAGAATTTAAAAGTTCAGATTTTAACTCATCTTATTAACATAGAAACATGGCTTTTGTCACAGATAAGCAAATGAGAAAGGACATAAGATAACCCCTTGGAATATGCTTTGAATTGATGAATATTCCAGAAACAAAAAATCTCAGCTCAGTAAGTGATTCATGGATGAACAAATAAATGAATAATTTAGTTTTTTTTTCTATTTCTCTATTTAAAAATGTTTCTCTCCATCTCCTCTTCCTCTGCATACATTCTTACCTCTTTGATGTGTCAATGAGTCTCTTAGAATTGATTGAGGTTTTAATTACCTGAAGGAAATACCATTACCTTTTATTGTGCCTTTAAAAAGAAGCTAGTTTTATGGAAATGCAGTATTAAGTAGTGCATAAGAGTATCATACTGCCAGTTTAAATCCCAGCTCAGCCATTTCAGTGTTCCTGTTCCAAATTACTTCACTCCTCACTGTAATTCACTTTCCTCATCAGCAAAATGGAGAAGATATCAATACCAATCTTAGGCTCCTGTTGAGTCTAAATGAGTTCATAAAGGTAAGGTGTTTAGAAAAATACCTGGAACATAGTAGGCAGTGCATATTAGCCACTATGGTAAAATTAAATCCTTACAAAATTAAATCCTTACCTCTTTCAAAATTAAAATATAAATACCAGTTAATAAATCAATATCTTTATTTATACCCAAAGTAATTATTCTAAGTCTAAAATTAAAGGAAAACTTAACAGTAGTTTTGAGTTAAGCTGGAAATATAACGAAGTACTTTCTGTTGTAATAGGCAGCCTTGGTACTGTATTTTCCTAATACTTTATTTGAATTACTCTTTATGCTCCCTTCCTTCCTTCCTTCCTTCCTGATGCAAGAGAATATATTTTATAATGAAAGAATTGTGAGCAATGAAGCAATTTATTTGGGGCAGGGTTCTTGATTTATGATGGTTCAAGTTAGGATTTTTGACTTTATGATGGTACAAAAGCAATAAACATCCAGTCAAAATCATTCTTCAAATTTTGAATTTTTATCTTTTCCCAGGCTAGCCAGATGAAGTATGCTACTCTCTCAGGTGTTGGGCAGCTCCCAGTCAGCCACATGATCATGAGGTCAACAAAAATTGATACATTTATAACCATCCTATACCCACAACCATTCTGTTTTTGTATAGTATTAAAAAAATACTAGAGATATTTAAAATAGGCTTTGTGTTAGATGATTTTTGCCCAACTGTAGTTTTAAGTTTGGCTAGACTCAGCTATTTTGGTATCTCAGATGTGTGAAATGCTTTTTTGACTTAACGATATTTTCAACATAGCAGAGACTTATCAGGACATAAATCCATTGTAAGTGGAAGAAGATCTGTGCTTGTATTCATCCATGTACTTCTACGGTTGAGCTAGGTAGTAGTAGGAAAATCTTTGCTCAACTCCCTAATCTCCTACTTACTCATTATCTATACAACCTTGGGAAAGTTACTTCACCTCTCAGTCCCAGTAATCTGCTCTGTAAAAAAAAAATAGTGTTAATAATATTTACTTCATAGGAGTGAGAATTATATAAATATGTTAGGTAAAGTGCCTAAGATAGCTGCTTAATAATGTTATACATCTTTCTCTTCTCTCTTAGATCCCATGTGAAAGCCCCTTTGTGAAGATTTAACCATATCTTAATTCCAGTTGTATTTTTTTACCATGTAACATTTTATTTCTTATTTGCACAGGAAGAAATAGAAGTCAAGGGTCAGGCGGAATGTCATGGTATTTGGCTTAATCACATTGTACAGGCTGTTGCTTAATGAAAATTTTTTAGGTTGTCACAGAGCTTGGTTTGAAATCTGAGTTGTTTATATTGTCTGAGTGTATGTTTGTGTGTTTATGATTTGGCGGGAGAATATTAAACATAGAAATAGTAAATATTCAGAATCACTCATGAGATTTCTTTGTACTCTGTGCCATATAACAAAATGTACTTGAGTCTAATCATACATATAATACCAACTTCTAATCTACAGGTAATTAATTAGGGATAGAAGAGCAAGTTTAATGGCACCATTAAATGACACTGAGGAATCCATTATTTAAATCCAGAGCATGGGATATTTTACAAAACTCGTCTCCTTTCCTCAAAAAGTCAATGGTATGGGGAGAAACAAAGAAAGCAAAACTGAAAAGACTTAAGGGACATAACTACTTAATTAAATGAATAAAATCTCTTTGAATCCTGATTTTTAATAACTAAAAATATGTATTTTTAGAATTTCACAGAAATTTGAATATGGCCTGAGTATTAATCACTGTCAATAAATCATGGTTAATTTTTGTTATGTGATAGTGGCAATTGTGATTATGTAAGGGAATGTTCTAACATTTTAATTTTGAGATGCATATAGACTTGCATGCAGCATATTTAGAGGGAAATAACATGAGGTCTGAAATTTGCCTTCAAATGTCCTAAACTATCCCAACCTACCCCCCCCCCTCCCATAAAAGGGGAGGAGGTGGATAAAACATGTAAAATAAAATACAAAATGTTGGTAACAGTTGAGGCTAGTTAATGAATACCTGGAATTCGGGTGGAATTTCTACTGGTGTTGTGTGCATGTTGTGTGCATTTGACTAAAAAATTGCTTGCAATTCATAAAAATAATTGATTGTAGCCTCCTTATGATTAGCTACTATATCTTTTCAGGCTTTAAACAATCAATTACTTTTATAGTAAGGAGCTTAAAAATAGTTATTAAAGTGCATGTATTGTTATGTGCACAATTTAGTTTATCCTAACACAAGATTTTTGTAGAAGTTAGTTAAACAAAAATGTTGAAAGTTGCTACTACTATTTTAAAACATTTAACAAGATATTTCTTCTTAATTTACCCTGAATAACAACGAGGCAGTTAGCTCTAACATAGAACAATTAGATTACAAAGGGATTTAGAACCTTTAGCTCCATATTTTGCAAAGGCATTATATTGAGAAGGTCAAGTATATCTTGCATAGAGTAGGAGCTTAAATACCCAAAGTAGTTGGGCAATTGTTCCTTTAACCAACTATAAATTGATTTAGAGATGTAATAATCTTTTTAAGTAGGAGAATAACTATGAGGGTTATGGTGTCCCTATACCCAATGCACTGTTTTTTTATAATCATATAGAAAAACGGGAATCTGTCCTTGTGCACAGAAATTTCAAGAAACACAAGGCTCTCAAATTCATTGAGTGAGAGAACACCCAAGTATCCAGAGTATTTCATATGCAAATAGCTAAGTATAGCTTCAACTCATCCCTTCAATTTTCTTCGGGTAACTACTCCATGAATAAAAACTCATATTTATCTCATTCAATTTTTGAATCAGAAAATCTATTAAGAAAGGTAATGGAAATGCGTTCATTTGAAATTGTGTTTAGTCCCTTTAGGATGTTATGTTTACACCAACTGCTGACATTGCAAGAACATTTGATGACACTCACCCCAGGGTGGATATCCAGTTATATGGCAGTCATGCTACTTTGAATTTAATTTTTTCAAACAAATAACAGAAAGGACAGCAGGTGTTTTTGTCTAACCCCATTGGTTATGATTAGAGATATTACAAAACTATGAAAATTAATGTTGACATACCACTTTGAAAGCTAATTTTCTTGTGTATGTGGCATGCCATAGCGTATCTGAAATGTGTGTATTCCCACTTGCCAGAATAACACATTATATGTTGGAGCTTTTGGTCCTAAAAGCAGATGTTGTCTACTTTAATCAATTTTCATCTATTAATGGTTGCTTTTAACTACTTATTTGAGAGGCAGATTCTTCCAATTAGTATTTTTCAGGAGCAATATGATGGTTATTCCAAAAAGAAAGTAAAGACTAACCAGAATCCATTTTAATGTAGCCTTATGTAGATAAAAATGACCAAGTATAAGCCTTATTGTACACAGCTTTAGGGAACAACTTCATCTTTCCTTTGATTTTACACTACACAGGAAGCAATGAATTTTGACTACTCTTAGTGGTGTGAAACGAGAAGAATAGAAATAGAGTGAATGGATTAGCAAAGTTATGATGCATCAAAAACTCCTTCAGTGGCTCTTGGCTTTTTGGGACAATACAGTTGCTTTGTTTCTCAGAGGAGTGCTCAGAGAACCATATACACTTACTTCAAATCTCATTTCTCTATTAATGTATAAGGAAGCCAAATAGAAAGCTGCACTAGAACGTGTTCAGAAAATCAATTTCATCTACCGTGTTTTATGTGTATCAGAGCCATTAAGCAAAATATCCTTAAATCAAATATTAAAACTATAATAAAAAATTACCTGTTACCTTCGCTTTTCTGCAGCTGTTGGTGACTGTGCTATTCAGGGCTTCTCTCTTGGTCTGAATGTCTCCACATCTGTATCTAGAAAGCACTGGGCTTAGGATGATGTTAAGTCATCCTAAGTTAGAACTGATTTAATTATTCACTTTGATTTCTGTTGCTGACATAAAAAAACACAGAATTTTATTTCTCATATCCTTCCTTTCTTTAGGAAACTGTGGAAAATAATAAAGTCAGATACTGATGATAGAACAAGATTTTTAAGATGTGGATGGAAGTTTACTTTTCATTTACTTTTCAGGGAAAGGCAGATGGATGTTGTCTAGAGAATGGGATAAGAAGCTGGGATCTAGAAGTATTTGTCAAGTTATAGATGAAAAACAGATTTAAAAATTGACTCTTCTCAGGGCCCCTGGGTGGCTTAGGTGGTTAAGCGTCTGCCTTTGGCTCAGGACATGATCCTGGGGTTCTAGGATCCATGAGCCCTGCATCAGGCTCCTTGCTCAGCAGGGAGTCTGCTTCTCCCTCTCCCCCTGCTGCTCTGCCTGTTTGTGCATGCTCTCTAGGTCTTTGTCAAATAAATAAATAAAATCTTAAAAAAAAAAGTTTGACCCTTCTCTTTGCTTTTTAGTTTTGCTTTATTCTAAAACTTCCCTCAAGTGGAATTTTTATTCCAAATACCCCAGTGTTTGATAAAAGAAAACTGAATAGAGCAAATTGTTGAAGCATAGAACATAGTGTGCAAAGCAAAAGGAAAAGAAATGAGTAATGATTTTCAAGTTGAGGTGTTTCTACTTCACTGAGAAGTGTTCATATTATATCTAAGAGTACCTTCTGTAAATTGAAGATATGCAACTTGAACAAGCTATACTTACTTGTGTCTACTAAGTATGCCTCTCACTTTATAAATTTTCTAAGGAATTAGTTAATTTATTCTGCAACATAATTTATTGAATGCATACAATGAGCCAGATAGTGTTTCTGGGAATGTAACTGTAAATAAATGAGATAAAAATACCTACCTTCAAATACCTACATTCACCTTCAGAATGACTAACATTCTGGTGAAGAGAGACATTTATTTATTATTATTATCACTTTTATTTTTAAAAATTTATTTAAGACAGAGTGAGAGGAAGAGAGAGAGAGGATGTGTGTTCAGGGGAGAGGCAGAGGAAGAGAAATTCAAGCAGATGCCACACAGAGTGCTGAGTACTAATCAGGCCTCAATCCCAGGACCCCGAGATCATGTCCTGAGCCAAAATCAAGAGTCCAGAAATCAACCGACTGTGCCACCTGGGTGCCCATAGAGAGATATTTAAAACAGCCTGAACATTAATGTTCCAAGAGAAATAAAGCAGAGGAGGGTGATAGGGACGGAGGGCTGGGGCGACCAACAATTTTAAACAGGTAACCCATAGAAAGCCTCAACTAAGAAAAAGTGAGTTTAAACACCTGAAAGAGTTGGAGAAGGAGGCCATGGAAATAGATGTACCATCAAGGGAGATCCAGGACTAGGGAAGAGCAAATGAAAAATGCCCAGAAACAGTAACAAAGGAATGTTCAGGAAGGAGCAAGGAGGCAGTGACCCTGGTTGGAGCAAGGAAGCAGGAAAGAAATCTCAGTGAGGTTAGAGAATGGTAGGCGGTCTGGTTATGCTGGATCTTAGAAGTCACTCTAAAGACTTTTATGCTAAATGAGATGGTGGGAAGGTCTTTTTATCTGAGGAGCTGATCATAAGTAGGTATTAATGGAAACACAATGTATTCAAAAGAGGCCAGAAGAATTTCAGAACTTAATGTTCATAGGCACAGTTGATGCCCCCTCCACCAGTCTGTTCTCTAGGTAAAAATCATTAGAATCTATGGCAATATTTTTAGAAAGAAAACATACCATGTGATCTTCTTTTCATATGAGAAACTATTCCCTGAGTACTGAAATGAAAGTTGTAGGTTTGATTTAATCCTCGGTTCTTTCCTGGGAAATGTAGTGTTTCAGCTCAATCTCCCCAAAACAACTCTGGCATTGATATATGGTGACATGCTTCTTTCAATTTAGAGGAATAGGAAGAGGTTGTATTTGAGATCATTTACAGGAGTGATATATATGGGAATAAACTGAAGTGAGAAGTAAAACTTCTCTTGTAAGAGTCCAAATACCATTAGGAAGACACTAAAAAGAGACTTTTGATTCACTGGAAGAAGAAAAGCATACATTGGATTTAAAAAAAAAAAATCAGTGTGTATTTATTGGTTTACTGACTTTGTTTCCCAATCTAATGCTACAAGTGGATTCTCTAAACTTTTCATTGCAAAAACAAAAGGCATTCTGAAATATATATACAGAATTGGCTTGTGTGGTGGCACAGTCAACAAAGTCATCATATCGTAATACTTAGAAATATTCAATGATTTCTATAATTTCAGTTACTGACCTATTATATTTTGAAATTCTACTAAATCCTCATGAACCAAGAGAACAAAATTCAGTCTCAACATTAATTTGACATTATTTCAAAAATAACAGCCCCATAGGGATATGGCTAACTGATGCTAAAAACACATACTTAATTTTTAAAAAGTACTATTTTTTTAACATACCCCCACCTCCAGGTTTTATTTTAAACAAGCATTGAAAATCTTTCAGAGGTATTCAATAATGCCTGAAGAATCCACATTATTTCCCAAGTTGTTAATCCTTTAGTTGATTGTTAAGTGTTTTTCCTCTTTGTTCGGTGACATAAAATCACTTGTCCATTAAGCCAACAGATGCAATTTTCTGTTTCAAGTTGTCTGTCTTTATATATTTGAATTCCAAGGAAGTTCCAAGAATTTGATTTGCTTGGCTTTTATTTTAGAGTTGCAAAAAACAAGTTACTTTCTGTAGAGTTTCCTTCGGAAACCTTGTTAAACAGTTAGTATGCAAATAACTTCAACTTGCTCTACCCTGAGATATCCCTCAATCTCCAAGGACTGGGGGTTTCTTCCCCCACCCCCACTCCACCCCCAGCACAAAAGCAAGGGGCTATTTAGTTTAATAGTTTGAGTACTTCTCAGAAACTTTTATCTTGTTTCTAGTAATCAATATTCTGCTACAAGTAACAGAAAACTTGATGAATGGAACCTTAAAAACAAAGATTTTTCTTTCTGAAGTAACAGGAGTTTTGTAGAAAGTAGCTATGGGCAATGGCTCTGCAACTTGATGTTGTAGATGTTGCAGTTGTTGATGGTTCTTAAGGACAGGACCAGTTTGCTTGCTTTTGTTTGGTTGGATTTTATTTATTTATTTATTTATTTATTTATTTATTGCCTTTCTTTCCCTCAACTTTGCTTACATGTCTGTTGTCTTGAATCCATGGGATGGCTCTTGTTGCTTCAGAAATCAGAACCATTTTCAGCACAAGTAGCAGGACTAGGAGTAGCAAGCATGGCTATTGAATTCTTTCAGGGAAAAGAAGCTATCCCAGACTATTCTGCATCAGACAGACATCTGTTTGTGTCAGAATTGTGTCTACTGTTAACTTCAAGGGAAACAGCAAGTAGTGTTGCTTTGTTTTGTTTTTGGTTTGTTTTTCAGCACCTTGTGCTGAACAAAATCAAGCTTCTGTTTGTAGGAAGAAGGGGCCTGTGAATGTTGGATAGGTAATTAACAACAAATGAAGCACTATTTTTTTTTTTTAAGATTTTATTTATTTATTTGTCAGAGAGAGAGGGAGAGAGAGAGCGAGCACAGGCAGACAGAGTGGCAGGCAGAGGCAGAGAGAGAAGCAGGCTCCCCGCTGAGCAAGGAGTCCGATGTGGGACTCGATCCCAGGACTCTGGGATCATGACCTGAGCCGAAGGCAGCCGCTTAACCAACTGAGCCACCCAGGCGTCCCTGAAGCACTAATTTTTAATTTACAAATCATACTGCTATTTCTCACCTCCTCAGCTTGCCTTTGCCTCTTACACAACCAGATACCATAACAAATTATATATATATGTATATATATATATTTATATTTATATCTATATATCAATATAGATATGGATATCATTTATTATGATATAGGATATATATATATATATATCTCATATATCCTATATCCTATATCATATCTATATTTATATTTATATCTATATCTATATATTAGGATGACATGATAGGTAAAGACAGAATGAGAAGAAATCTTGCATAAACTACTGTGTTTAGATAAGGAGCTTTATCCCATGCTAAAAGGATAAGGAAACATGATGAAAAATGTTTATATAATAATAATTTAACTTCCAGAATCAAGGGCAAGCTGTTTTTAGCCCTGTATTCACTTGGGTTGTTATTGTTTTTCTTTCACGTAAGGTACGTGTGTCATAAAGACGTATTATTGCTCTAAATGGAAACTGAGGCAGACCTACTCTTCCTTCATTTAAGTGGACAGAACGGCTCTGAGACACACCGATGCAAGTTATTTCAGACTCTCCCTTGTATCACATAATTCTTTTTCACTGTCATATGATTTTAACATAATCTGTAAAATATGGGGTTTTAGATTACTAAATATCATGATGATATTAAGATGTCAGTGTGAATTATATTTTCATCTCACTTTGTACTGTTTAATCCAGAAATAGTATAGTAGTTCACATTTTGTCCAAAGCTTATCTGGGCAGTCAAAACATTCAGATAATTGTCACCTGAGGAGGTAGACTGCAATTATAATTATCTAGAAAAATATACTTTCTCATCATTTTTTCATATATGCCTTTATTGGGCCAGTAACACCATAGATAATCTCGTGGAGTGGTGAAGAGCATGGACACTGGCTCATTTTTATAGATAGTTTGTGCTGTCCCTTAAGGGGCACCTTGTGGAAAATGATAGTGGTTGCTTGATAGAGTTGTTGCAAGGACTAAATGTTAATATATATATATATATTTGTATTTATATATGTAAAATGTTTAAATAGTCCCCAGCACATAGTAAGTGCTCATGATGTATTTGTGATTATTACTTAATGGTGGACATGAGGACCATGTGATTACCCTGATAACTTTGAGGTCTAGACCTCAAAACTCTGTGGTTTTGACCTCTAGTACATGCTCTCCTTCTATGGATCTGGTGAACTGTTTCTAGAATGCCCCTTGTTAGCTATTAGTTTGCAAACTACATATGATTTTATAAGGTCAGACTATTTGTATTAGAATGGGTACTTATACATCTCATATATAAATATTTATAAGGTTTTAATTATCTGATTGTTTTTTACATCATGGTTTTAGCAGTTACTTGCATATAATGTCTTTTTTGGTTTCCCTTTTAAAGGATTGTCTGATTATTAAAAGTTAATAAATGGCAATGACAACAAATGAAAAGAGAAACAAAGATAACTTAAAACTAATTTGTAAGCAAAACATGATAATACCTAATTTTCAAATAATTTCAAAATGGACTTACTGTTCAAAAATTAAATGAAGGCTAAACCTGCAACACTAAGGAACAAACTTGTGAATGTTCTCCCCGCCAACAGAATAGATTAAGCTCTTGAAATGACACAAGTTTCTCTCTTTCTGCCAATTGATAAGAAGCTCCTATTTGTATTGTTGTAGTTTACCCTGCAAGTGAGAGAACAGCACATTTTGAATACCCATTTGATTGTGTCACTGCTGATATCATCCAGAGTGACTCATTTCTTTCCCTATCAGATGATATTTTGGTTAATGGAGTGTTTTGTGTGCTGAGGAAAGAGATGTTCTACATAATGTAAGTCTGCTCTGGGAACCCAAGGATTAAAGTGATTGCTCTGCTATTTCTTTTCTAAATAGATGTAGAATGGTCATTTAAGATAATCCATCATTTCCTGTAATCTCATTTGAAAAATAATGAGGTCAAAGAAAACTAGACATAATGAATTGTTTCCATTTTTCTATACAGTCATTTGATTCACTTTTATTTTCCACAGACTTAAATGTAATATTAAGTTGGTAGAAGAATTAGGAGATAATACCTGTCTCAGTCAGTTGGGCAGCTATAGTGACTGGGTGACTGAACAATAAATGTGTATTTCTCACAGTTCTGGAGGCTGGAGGACCAAGGTCAAGGCTTAGAGAAAGACTTGGTGTCTGGTGTGAGGTCACTTCTTCCTTTAAAGATAGCCACCTTCTCACTGTGCCCTCGCATGGAAACAGGGTGAGACAGCTGTCTAGGGTCCCTTTTCTAAGGACAGTAATTCCATTGATGATGGCTCCATCCTCATTACCTAATTACTTCCCAAAGTCCCTAACTCCTAATAATATCATATTGAGAAATAGTATTTTAACATATAAAATGACCGTCAAGCCCTGTGCTGGGCACAGAGCTTGCCTAATATTCTCACTCTCTCTGTCTCTCACCCTTCCATCCACATACTTTCTCTCTCTCTTGCTATAAAAAAATTAATAACAATAATAATAAAATTAACAGTCTGAAAATAATCCTGTGCAATATCACATTTATAATCTGCAGTAAATTCAATGAAACCTTTGCAATTTTGTAGTTACAGTATAGCGTTGGTGTTCACACTTATAGAATAACTATCATTCTTATACTACCCACAGTTGCTCAGGAATTTGAAAATCATAAATAATATACATAATACTGATGTCTTATAACTGTAGTGCCTTCAGATTTTCACATTTTCTTGTGTGAGACATAAAAACAAGATTTTGCCCATCTTCTTGTCACTTATTATCCAGATAATCAGGGTTAAGTTCTTCCCAAGTAGAAGCAGGGAGTCGAAAATATGTGTAAAAGTAGTATCGTGATTCTAGGCCATGCCATCCAACATGGAGAAAGGGGAAAATAATGTATAAGGGTAAAAACAATCACAAATAAAAAATACCACATCCTCATGTGCGGTTTTTTTTTTAAGATTTTATTTATTTATTTGACAGAGAGAGAGAGATCACAGACTGCCAGAGAGGCAGGCAGAGAGAGGAGGAAGCAGGCTCCCTGCTGAGCAGAGAGCCCGATACGGGGCTTGATCCCAGGACCCTGAGATCATGATCTGAGCCGAAGGCAGAGGCTTAACCCACTGAGCCACCCAGGCACCCCCCCCTTTTTTTTTTATTGTGAGCTCATGTTCAAAATAATTTTTATCTATATTGATTCTTCAAGTACTTTGCAGAATGTACATTCCTCTAGAAAATGTGTATATTTCATTTTGCCACAACAATTTTGGAGCACTTTAAAATAATTATTTTCATTCCTGTTTTTGAATTTATAGATCATGCATTCTCCTTTCTACAAACAGCGAGGTCAGGGTAGACACTCATTTTGCTCTCTTCCTTTGCTAGATGTCGGTTGTTTTTACTGCTGTTTTTTTTTAGCTGACTCCCCTTCAATGCATAGTGTCTGTCTTTCCAAATATAGTGGGTCTCCAATTCAACTTCTGACTGTTAAGTGTACCAGACTTTGTCTCTGATACCCAAGATGACCACCCAAACTCGACATCAGGCACACATGTCTTCTTTCATATTGTTCTTTTACTTCAATTTCAGCCTGTGAAGTTTTACATCTTTCTTTCCATCCTACAATGCATTCAAAATAGGTGTTGGCAGAATTTTGGCATTTTGCATTGAGGGGTTTTTAAGAGTATTCCCTCTGACATTTTCCACAAACATAAGTCCATAATTCAATTGTGACTTAGCAGTTTTATTTGGAAGGCATTTTGTTGGTCTCTAAGAATGCCAATGGAATAACAGTCATTTTCGTTTTTCTAAAGAGCTTATACTCTAATTAAGAAAACTAACATGTAGGAAATTACAGATATTATCAGGAATAGTATACTTTAGTTGAAATAATGAGCTAAGAATCTATTAAACCACAATGTATGGCTACACATGGTTTAATTACAAATACAGGAATATAGATATCTGACACACTCATTCAAGGAATTTAGTTAAGTTATGTCATCAAAAAAAGACTGTTTAGAGGAAAAATGATTCAATTTGCATCTTGAACACATTTAGCAAAGAGAAAGGACATTCAACTCTATGACAAGAAAATTCAATGTAGTTGGAATTGAGCAACACATATTTAGGGAGGGAAACAGGGACAGCTTAAATGCAGAATACACTTTATTAAGCATTGAAAGCTAGGGGCTATCAGTTTGTGAATGGCTTCAAAACTTATAAAGGTGTCATGCAATTAGAAATGGATCAATTTTAAGATTAGCTTGCTAGTACACAAATGTAACAAAATGACGAAAAGAGTAGGTACAAGGCTTCTAGAAACCAGGTTCTTGCTTTACTTGAGGCACAAAGGGATAAGCTGATATCCATGGTTGTAGACAACAATGATGATTGTAGTAAGAAAGAAAAATGGCAAGTTTGGGACAATCTATTTGGAGGGATGTTTCTAAGACCAAGGTAAGTATATAATAGACAGTTCATGCCATAGTTGTGTTCACAGGTATATGAAGAGATGGACCTCAGAGTTGCACAAATTATGTTTTATTTATTTAAATTTAAAATTATGCTTTAAATGTAAGTGGTATTGGTTATTAATTTTAGAAAAACATTAAAATTGATTAAAGTATTCAAATGATAGAGTTAAACATTTTATTGATCTTCTCTAAGTTGATAAGAAATTGGTCATGAGGGCACCTGGGTGGCTCAGTGGGTTAAAGCCTCTGCCTTCGGCTCAGGTCATGATCTCAGGGTCCTGGGATCGAGCCCCTCATGGGGCTCTCTGCTCGGCAGGAAGCCTGCTCCCTCCCCCTCTCTGCCAGTCTCTCCACCTACTTGTGATCTCTGTCAAATAAATAAATAAAATCTTAAAAAAAAAAAGAAATTGGTCACGAAAAATACTTTAAAAAAATCTGAAAATAAGACAATTTTTAAAAATGCTCATCACTTACTGGAAATCAAGAAAGCCATATGAAATATTAACAAGAACAACAATAATGAAGGATTTCAATTTAGTCTTAAATTTTCTTTTTCAGCTTCCTCTTATTCACTAATTTATTCACTTATATAAAATTTATGTTTGGTTTGAGGTACTAGGATAAGAGATGAATATACCTGTAAAAGATGAAATAGAATGGTCTCTTTATAAATATTTAAATTCCTAAATTATATTATTTAAATTTTCAAATTTGGATCCATAATGCACACATTTAAGACCAATAAAGGTTTAGAAAGTTGTAAGGGGGGGATTTAAGTATAAACATTGTACACTGATTTAGTACGTCGTGATATTAAAATAGTGAAGTTAACAAGTACATATTTTTCTTCAGAGATTGTATAATGTAATGAGAGAGACAGATGATTTGGTAATAATGACTTGGTGTAATGAACATTATGGTGGATGCAAGCCAGGATGTTATGAATGCATTTAGGAGAGACCAGATTTACCTGTCTCTGCAAAATAATTGCATTTGTGTCAATATTCATCAATTACATGAACCATTTACTAGCTGAACTTGCACATACTAAATACTTTTTAAGCTCTTTTAACTTAATATCTAGTGTGAATTAGTGGGCAAGATATTTCAATTTTTCGTAATCTTTGGAAGAAAATTAAATGTGCACTCTAATTAAGAAAATGCTGGTGTTCTTTTGATAATATCTTCTCTTTACTTAGAGAAACATAATTGTGTTCATTTTTGCATGCCTCTCATTTCGCAGCCTGAATGTTGACCTGTCTCTTTTCATATTTTATGTCACAAGTAGAAGAAAAACATATCGTTTGATTTTTTGAACTATAATATCAGAGGCAGCATCTTTGGGGACAAAATGTTTCAGTAGCTTTCTAAGAAGTAAACAGATTTGTCTGTGTATGCCACTCAACCAAGTGTGTCACAAATCAGTTCTACTAAAACCTTTTGTTTGCTGTTGTCCTACTTATTAATTTTTCATTTTGTTGCTGGTGCTTTTGATGTCATGTCCAAAAAGATCACTGGGAGTAATAAAGACCAAGGATCTTCTTTCAGTTCTACCACCTACTAGCTGTTGGACTTTGAACAAGTTCTAGTTATTTATGCTTTTTAAAAAGCATGTCCTTGAGGTGCCTGAATGGCTCAGTTGGTTAAGCAACTGCCTTCAGCTCAGGTCCTAATCCTGGAGTTCAGAATCAAGTCCCACATCAGTCTCGCTGCTCCCTCTGACCCTCCCCTGCCTCATGCTCTCTCTCTTTCTCATTCTTTCTCCCTCAAATAAATAAATAAAATCTTTAAAAAATAAAACAAACAAATAAATAAAAGGCATGCCCTCACCTTTATAAATTGGAGTAATAAGCATCCTTACTCAGGGAGTAATGAGAATTGAGAGGAATAAATAAATAATGCCTATTAAATATGCTCATGATAAGACCACAGTGAATGTTAACTACCAGGTAATAACTTCTTTAAAATATAACCTACCTCCCTCTTCAGCTGCTTCACTCCCTTTTTCATTGCCTTCCTTCATGTTCAAGCCAAAATTATTAGTCAATACTTGAATTAAAATGTGTATCTATATGTGTCTATAGATCTATAGATGTGTATCTATATACACATGTGGTGTAGAGATGGTTCCTTGGGAGACTCATGGCTGAGGGAACTTTGAAAATGACATTCTCTTACTTGAGGTATAAAACTGTTCTCAAGAGTGAGGGGTGCCTGTGTGGCTCAGTGGATTAAAGCCTCTGCCTTCAGCTCAGGTCATGATCCCAGGGTCCTGAGATCAAGCCCCACATCAAGCTCTCTGCTCAGCAGGGAGCCTGCTTCCGCCCCACACCCTCTGCCTGCCTCTATACCTACTTGTGATCTCTGTCTGTCAAGTAAATAAATAAAAAACTTAAAAAAAAAAAAGAAAGAGTGAGACTATTATGTGTTGGGGTGTCACCATGAGCCCTAGGCCACTTTGTCAAGGCTGAGATGGTCAGAGCAGCAGAATTGGAAGAGGGCGGGTCACAGAATATTATTTGGTATTATTTCTCTGTGGCTGAGCTAATAATCAGCTTATGATTGTTTAAATAGCTGTGGGTACTTAATCCCAAATTCATATTTAGTTTAAAGTATTAGAGTCAGAGAAACACAAATCGATAAGGGCTGAAATGAAATGCTCTACTCAAAAGAATAATATTTAACTTCAAAAAGATACTGAAACTATATTGTTTAGGTTTTAAAATTTGGATCCACATTGCACAGATTTGGAGAGCAATAAAAGATTAGAAGGTTGAAATAAGGGACCTTTGAAATAAGATTATTAGTGCTCAGAGAGGATTTAACCACGAAAGGAAGTAATTGTTTTTGTATCAACATATGTTCTAATACCTCAGTGCAAACCATTACACATCAGAATATATGTTCTGAATTTAAGCAATATTGTCTTAACACACCTTTTAGAGTTTCAAAACTATCACAAAGAGGCCACATGTGTACTTTTAAATATAGTCTTGACCATGTTATCAATAACTGTGCTTATTTTGGTAAAATTCAGGAATCCAGTGTGATATTATGCATGCAATTCATGAATTATAAGTAAAATAAAATTTTTCAATTTTCTGAGGAGGAAACATTTGTATTAAAGGAACTACATGCAGTGATATTTCTTTAAAAGATAACAGTAGTAACAATAGTAATAATAAAAATAAGCATTTACATTTATTTCATAGGCACTCTTAACTGCTTTTCCTGATGTTGTGTTTTAATTTATTACAACAACCTATATTTTATTCCCAATGTATATATGAGGTAAATGAAATAAGATTCAAAGTTGATAATTTGGGTCCCCAAAAGTGATTGAAGCCAATAGAGTATACTGTCACTCAAAAAATTAAATTTTATATCATAATTAAAAGTAATTTTTATCAAATTAAAAGTTATTTTATCTTTGATGCTGTCCAGCTAATAGCAATCTATGGGTGTTCTCCTAAAGTCAGTTGTTAAGTACTTTTTCTCATGATCCCATGCAACCATACTTTCAACCACATTAAAAAAAATAATATTTAAGTTTGCTTCTCTGAGTTTGTCTTCATTGTCCTACTTAATATATGTGTAACTGAGAAAGTCATTAAAAGAATGAACCTCAAGGGTGCCTGGGTGGCTCAGTCATTAAGCATCTGCCTTCGGCTCAGGCCATGATCCAAGGGTTCTGGGATGAGCCCCACATCGGGCTCCCTGCTTGGTGGGAAGCCTGCTTCCCCCTCTCCCACTCCCCTTGCTTGTGTTCCCTCTCTCGCTGTGTCTCTCTCCGTCAAATAAATAAGTAAAATCTTTAAAAAAAAAATGAACCTCAGTATTTTTAGAATTTTAAAATGAGGTTTACCTTTGGAAACTCCTGTGAAGGATTTTCAATAATGAATACAAAGTAGCTGGCCCATGACATGAGAGGCAGTCACTAAATATTTAATATTACTGTAACAACGTAGAATTCATTCATTAAGGTGGGCTTTAGCATTTGCCTTGTTCTTCAATGTAAGCACATGGCAAATTTTCTAGTGTAGGGTTTGCAAACTGTAGCGTACACATTGGGGACAGAGCCCCACATGTTAATTCAAAGCCATCTGATGCTGGTGCTTCTCCACAGAAATTTTAACTTTTATCTATCTTCTCTGAGCATATTCTTACATGCTGATGGCTAGATGGTATTTTAAGAGCCCCAAGGCGCTGTTTGGGTTGTCAGTGTTCTTACATAGGAACCTTGCAGCCTATGTGTACATAATGTCCTCTGAGATTCATATTCCTGGGCCCTACTCCTCGAAATTCTTAGAGCATCTCTGAAGGGAGGCCCAGGAATCTGTTTCACCAATCACAGTTAACATCATTCTAAAACTATAAGAATAAGACCATGTCTGGGGTGCCTGGGTGGTTCAGTCATTAAACGACTGCCTTCGGCTCAGGTCATGGTCCCAGGATCCTGGGATCGAGCCCCGTGTCTGGCTCCCTGCTCAGCAGGAAGCCTGCTTCTCCCTCTCCCACTCCCCTTGCTTGTGTTCCCTCTTTCACTGTCTCCCTCTCTCTCGGTCAAATAAATAAATACAATCTTAAAAAAAAAAAAAAAGAATAAGACCATGTCTTAGTTGATAGTCTAAATAACAGGAACATTTTAGAGACAAGCATTTCATTCACACTGTTTCCTATGAGTAACCACCACACGTGAGACGGTGATGATGGGGTTTATATGTGACACCATTTCACCCTGACAGAAATCGGCAAGTGAAGTCACACATGAACACGTGAAGTTTCAGAAAGCTACTTCTACTCCTCAGGGTCAAGGAAATCCAAACTCTGAACTACTGTTTCTTTGAGCTCTACTCAAGGTTAAGGAGGCTGAGTGACCTGTTCCAGGTCGCTGGGTAGAGTCCGGCCCAGGAGCCAGGTATTCATCTTGTAGTCTAGGCCTCTCCTGATGCTCACGGAATGTGTATTCTGTGGAGAAGAACAGATTTTCAACACACAGAGAGTGTTACAGGCTGAATGGGGACAACTGGTCGAACAGCGGGGTGAGGTTCCAAGTGTGCCTGCCGCGTGATCCCTCAAATGTAAACATGCTTTCAGCTTTTAGCTTAAATTTAACTTAAATTTTAAATTTTAACTTAACTCTGGAAGGCACTTTTCTCTTTTTAATACCACCCCATAAAAGCCTTTGTAGAAATGATTTCTAAAATCCAAACTGTTCCTGATAGATAAGGGAGTTCCTCCCCTTCCTGAAGTGTTCCATATCGGGGGAGCTACCACAGGTCAATGGCCTTTTAAATTCTGTCTTCCCTTTCTGTCTTCTGTTCTCTCATAATCCATAGTTCCTTCACTCTAATTTCAGTCTCTACCCCCCTCCTTACTCCTCTCTCCCCTCTTTCTCCTTTTCTTTATTACTTCATTTAGTAAATATTTATCAAAGTGCAATTAAGTAGATGTCATGAACCATGCCACGTGCTTGATAAAAAAGCAACAAAAAACCTCTTGCCAGAAGTCCATCTACTGACATTGCATCCTCTAGCCCTAGCCCGAGGAGACAACAAATAATTAGTGTGAATAAAAGCTATAGATGGGAATTTCTTTAAAAATGTGGTACTTTCTTTAAGTATTTAGATATAAAAGGAAGCAGCGTTAAATACTCAATACAGGTCTACTTTTGATTTTTATTTATTTTACATTAGTTAAATGAATTTATAAGGTTTCTTAACAATTAAACTACTTAAAATAAGTTTAAAAGGCTTTAGAATAAAGAAAAAATCAGTTCTATTTTACTTTGTTGGGAAAAATAAAACTACATAATTATTTGGGTAAATGAAAAATCCAGAGGGGCTCCCTTCTCCATTTTTGACTCCTGCTTTAGCCAAGATTTTACAAAAAGTAAAGCAAAGACTGATTGCTGCATTTAATTTTCCTTTAAAAATCTGTTCCCTACTTGTGAAATACAGTATAAAATAGTCAAAAGGTAGGTAGTAGGGGAGGAAGGACAAGAAGCCTAAAAGAAGAAAATCTAAACACTAGCGCTTCTATCCCAGGGTACAGGAGCTTTGGCAGTGTGCCAAGTTATCAATATTCATACATGACAAGCTGAAACATATTCCTTCAGTAATGCATCTGTGGGGACGTGGAAAGGATTGGAAGAGATTGAAAGCTGAAAAAGCCCTTGCTTTTCTAAAGTGTCCAAATGCTTCTTTCTATAGTGCCCTAGTTTTGTGAGCTCTGTCTTTAGCCTTAGGTCTATTTATTTCATTTTTTGTTTGTCCTTATGATTTGGAAACATGATTAGAGCTTACAGTGAAAGATGAATTGGCTCAGAGATTTATGCTTTGGTTTCAGGGAAGAAAATATAATTTTCGATCCAGATAGGATATATATTTTATATTCTTTATAATAGACACAAACAGAGTTACAGAAGAGAGAGAGAGAGGAAGGGTTGAGGGAAGGGATAAGAGAACATAGAAATGAAAGGAAGGAAGAAAGGGAAGGAGGGAAGGAAGGAAAGAAGGAAGGAAGAGAAGGGGGGAGGGAGGGAGGAAGGAAGGAAGTGAGGGAGGGAAAAGAGAGTAGGGAAAAAAGGAGGGAGGAAAGAGAGAGAAAGAAGCCAAGATAGACATTAATAGCCTGTGAAAGAGAAAACTGATGGAATAAGTACATTAGTAACTGCAGATTAAAAATCAGTAGTAATTTCTATATATCTAAATTGAACACAGAGATAATCAAGTTATTTCATGCACCACAGGAGGAAGCTTTTTGCACATTTATTCTGCCGGGAGGAAACAACCAGAGCTAGAGGATGAGGGAGACTCATATGCAGATGTACGGCTCCCAAAGTGCCTAAGAGCCTCACACCATTGCTATTTCACCACCTTTGGGTGTATTCCTGGGAGAGTTTTTCTGAGAACTTATTTTTAAAGGATCTAGAGAAAGTTACAAATGAATTTAATAGGTTTGTGTTTCTGGCCAGTGTTTTTCAGTGTGAGAAATAATTAAATGGAAGACCTTTTATGCCGTGGTTGGGTTTGGTTTAGTTTTGTTGTTGTTGTTGTTGTTGTTGTTTCTTTACTTCTGGGTCTATAACCAAAAAATTACATTTAGGGAAGTTGGAAAAGAAAAACTTTTTATACATTTAATTGTGCAAATGTCAAAGTGTATGTTGTGTTAATCTCCTTCCTTCAACTTGAGACCTGGGTGTTTACAACCATATTAAATGTTCTTTTTAGGGCTTTAACTTTCACTCAAAATTATACTTATTGAGAAAATGTCTTTTAATTCCTATATGGATTTGATTCAAGATTCAGTAAACATTAAAGGGCTGTGGCCTCCTGGTATTCTGCTTGGCACTGGCCAGATAGCACTAAAACAGGCATACATGCTTCTGGCAAGCTGGATATTATATTTAATAGGATAAATGGAGTACGAACAAGTAGGTACAGAATAATACAAAATTTTAAGTGAAAAAAGGTACTATGAAAAGAATAAGTATGAGGCACCTGGGTGGCTCAGTGGGTTAAAGCCTCCGCCTTCAGCTCAGGTCATGATCGCAGAGCCCTGGGATCGAGCCCCAGATCAGGCTCTCTGCTCAGCGGGGAGACTGCTTCCTCCTCTCTCTCTCTTTGCCTGCCTCTCTGCCTCCTTGTGATCTCTGTCTGTCAAATAAATAAAAATAAAACCTTAAAAAAAAAAAGAAGAAGTAAGCACCATGAGAGAGAAGGAAAGAGTTATGGGATTTATTTGGAAAACAAGGAAGAACTCACTTAAAAAAAAAAAGTGTGCTGCATTTCAAGGAGAGGATGGGCAGGAAACGAAAATGAATATGTAATATAAACAGCTCAAATATTGTTATGGATATTGAAACATTTTTATTGGTTAGTTAGATTAGACAGATTAATACCTATATTTTACCAGTATTCTGCATATACAATGTATTTGAAACAGCAGCAGTGTTCAAGTGTAAAGGATTCAGTGTAATAGACACATTTCACAGAAAATCTCATGGGTACTAAATAATGAACACCAGAAAGACATAAGAATATCAGAAATAGATACATTGTGCAATATTCTAGCCACACGCATAGAATCTGAGCCTAACTATTTCTCAGAAAACTCAGTGTGGAAGATATTGCTATTCCATGCAAGAGAATGGCACGTTATAGATGCCCTTCAACTCTTCCATGATCGTACAGCTGTGATAAAAACAAAGAATTACCTGGTTACAGGACCACACAATTTTTCCTTCATTATTTTACTGAGATTTTAAACACACCAAAAGAGTTTGAATAATGTGGGCAAAACACGAAAAGTAAAAATCTTACATTTGCCTCATGATTAGCCTGATTTCTGGGTATAAATAAGGAAAAACATTAATGACTCAAATCAAACACATTAAACTGACACACTTAACCCTTATTAAAACAACTTGTAGTTGGTTTTAACAAGATATTTTCAACAATTTTCTTCATCAGCCTGTAAGAATAAAGTCAAGCACGTTTTAATAATATTTTCCTTCTCAGTGGGTACTTGTTCGGTCAATACTGATAAAACTTGCTTATTTAAATACACTGATTGACACTTTAAAGTTGTTTACTTTTCTTTCATTTTTATTTTACTATTTGGCTTCTTGCAACATTAGTGCTTTATGAAGCTAAGAGCAAATGAATGAGCAGTCAGCATTTATACGCTCTAATTCTACTCTAGATATTTTGTGATAATATCACTTTTATTTCCTATTGCTGGTTAGCATTTCAAAACAATAACTGACCCAATTATGTTCACAATCAGCTTCCTATTACTCTAGTGAAATGACAAGCAATCTCATCAGAAGGTAGTCCATGCCATATTTCATTTCAAATCAAATATATCCACATCTAAGCTTGTGCAATGAAGAATGAAAAAAAGTATCTAAAATGTATATATATATATATATATATATATATATATATATACATATTATATAAAATGTATCTATTTTCGATTATAAACTGTCTGGATCTTTTATCCAAATAACTGGAGCTAACCTAAGAAATGATAGTGAGACTTTCAGAGAGCTAAAGTTAATTTTATTGCAGTACACACACACAAAAATATCTTTGTATTTATATAGATTCGTGTTGTTTTGTATTTCTAGAACCTCAACCTACTGGCTCACGCGCATCCAGTCTTTTCTCTACTGCAATGAGAACGGTCTCCTGGGCAGCTTTTCCGAAGAGACGCACTCGTGCACTTGCCCGAACGACCAGGTGGTCTGCACCGCGTTCCTGCCTTGCACGGTGGGCGACGCCTCTGCCTGCCTGACCTGTGCCCCTGACAACCGCACCCGCTGTGGCACCTGCAACACGGGCTATATGCTGAGCCAGGGGCTCTGCAAGCCTGAGGTCGCCGAGTCCACCGATCACTATATTGGCTTCGAGACTGACCTGCAAGACCTCGAGATGAAATACCTGTTGCAGAAGACGGACAGACGCATAGAAGTCCATGCCATTTTTATCAGCAACGACATGCGCCTCAATAGCTGGTTTGACCCTTCCTGGCGTAAGCGGATGCTCCTCACCTTGAAGAGTAACAAGTACAAGTCGAGTCTGGTCCATATGATCTTGGGTCTCTCTTTACAGATTTGCTTAACTAAAAATAGCACCTTGGAGCCAGTGTTGGCTGTTTACATCAATCCCTTCGGAGGCAGCCACTCCGAGAGCTGGTTTATGCCTGTGAATGAAAACAGCTTTCCAGACTGGGAGCGGACTAAGCTGGACCTCCCGCTGCAGTGTTATAACTGGTCGCTGACTCTGGGCAACAAATGGAAGACATTTTTTGAGACAGTGCACATCTACTTGAGGAGTCGCATCAAGTCCAACGGCCCCAACGGCAATGAGAGCATTTACTACGAACCTCTGGAATTTATTGACCCTTCCCGGAACCTGGGCTATATGAAAATCAATAACATCCAAGTGTTTGGTTACAGCATGCACTTTGACCCTGAAGCAATTCGGGACTTGATTTTGCAGCTGGACTACCCCTATACTCAGGGATCCCAGGACTCAGCACTTTTGCAACTTCTAGAGATAAGAGACCGTGTAAATAAACTCTCCCCACCTGGTCAGCGTCGTCTAGATCTTTTCTCTTGCTTGCTTCGTCATAGACTCAAGCTGTCTACTAGTGAGGTGGTGAGAATCCAATCTGCTCTGCAGGCGTTTAACGCCAAATTGCCAAACACAGTGGATTATGACACGACCAAATTATGTAGTTAACCATAAATGTCAAGCACAACCCAAAATCTTGAAGGAGTTTTTACAGTGCTTTTGTGGAACAGTTTATGTTTGGAAGAGTACATTTAAATTGTCTTTTCAATATCTGTCTTATATCAGTCAATAACATTGGATGGCAATTTACACACATGAACTTGCTGACAATGAATATATTATACTGCAGTTTTGGTTTATGAATGAAATAAATACTGACACCAGTCTAGAAGACATTCTACTTTTTACAATAAATTTCATTTGTAATTTTATATGTTCCGTGGCAATGCTTTTGTGCATTACATCCTCTAGAGGGAACATAAAAAAGATACCAATAAAATTTTGTAGCTGAACAGTTATTAAAAAGAAGTGCTGTGGGATTCCTTTTTTCCATGAAATGAGTTTTATTTTGACATAGCTTGTTAGAACCTGGGGAAAATTCACCAAGAGTTTTTTAATGGAAACATTTGAAGGTCCTCTTCAATAGCCATTAGAGGAAACCCAACTAAGTAGAATATTTAGTGTTCAGTTGAAATTTTTATGGTCAACAACACAATGCCAGTGGTACCTTTATTACCTGTGCTTATGAATCATTCCTACAGACACTGTCATTATTAAAATAAACAGATAAACTATTTCCTGCCTAAATATAACATTCTTGCAAACAAACAAAAAAACTAGTGTGATTTTAAGCCCACGATGGAGAAAGTAAACCTTTTATTTCCTTAGAAACTTACTTTTTCTTCCTTTTCTTTCCCAATTCGAAACCAATAATCAGCATACTCTGCACAATCATTTTCATTTCAAATACTGGAAACCTAGTTATTCCAGCACTTTACCAAAGTCAGTAAAATAACATTTTTAAAAATTTTTCTATTAATTTTTTTGTTAAGATTTTATTTATTTATTTGAGAGAGAGAGAATGAGAGGGAGCACGAGCAAGGGAGGTGGGGCAGAGAGAGAGGGAGAAGCAGACTGCCCGCTGAGCAGGGAGCCCGATGATGAGGGACTTGATCCCGGGACTCCAGGATCATGACCGGAGACAAAGGCAACCACCCAAATAACTGAGCTACCCAGGTGCTGCAGTAAAGTAACATTTTTAAAATTCACAAGTTTTGGGGCGCCTGGGTGGCTCAGTGGGTTAAACCTCTGCCTTCGGCTCAGGTCATGATCCCAGGGTCCTGGGATCAAGCCCTGTATCAGGCTCTCTGCTCAGCAGTGAGCCTGCTTCCTCCTCTCTCTGCCTGCCTCTCTGCCTACTTGTGGTCTCTCTCCATCAAATAAATAAAAAATTTAAAAAAATAAAAAAAATAAAATTCACAAGTTTTAATGTGTTGGTATAAAATAATCAAATAAATAATTCAAATTTAGATAGGGAGGAAATTTTTTTCCCTCAGAGAAGCTACTATAAAATATATATGTATATATATATATATATATATATATATATATATATATAAAAGATTTTATTTATTTATTTATTAGAGAGAGAGGCAGTGAGAGAGAGCATGAGCAAGGAGAAGGTCAGAGGAAAGCAGACTCCCCACGGAGCTGGGAGCCCGATGTGGGACTTGATCCCTGGATTCCGGGATCATGAGCTGAGCCAAAGGCAGTCGTCCAACCAACTGAGCCACCCAGGCGTCCCTAAAATATATTTTGAAGACCAAACTCATTCAATATAAAATTGATTTTAGTTGAGATTTTTGGCTTGAAATTTGCGTTCCCATATTACCCATGGTATAATATTAGACATATAATTTGTACTTTTTTTTGTAGGAATTTAAATGACATTTCTGTTTAGCTCTACGGATGTATCTGTAAAGTGTGTTACGATATTTATCACTCAGCTTTTGTCTATATATTTCATAAACATTTCTTGTAATTGAAACAAATACACTGTTCAGCCCAGCTTTCTTGTTGGGGGTCATAGAGTCTTTTCTTGGGCACTGAGAAAGGAACCCATGACATGAATAATACTGATGACAAAAACATTACACAGACATTCTAGATTCTTGGGCTGTTTGTTTTTGATTCCAAAGCATTTTATTTTATTTTAAAAATGAGTTTATTTATTTATTTGTCAGAGAGAGAGAGAGAGAAAGCACACAAGCAGGAGGAGTGATGTGGGTCTTGATCCCACTGATGGGCCACCCAGGCATCCTTGATTCCAAAGCATTTTAGAACAAGTGGACAGTTCAGACAACAAATACTTTTTCAACTTACCATAGACAAGGGATTGTTTTTCCACCCAGTATCTGAAGAGCTGATTTTCTTTCTTTTTTATCCAGTTTTTCTGTTATTATAGATAATACAATAGAAAATACATATAATTATTAAATGCCATAATTCTTGTATCATAACAGATATTATCTTCATTTAATTCTGACAACACCACTAAGTTATGGATTATTATACCCACTTTATTGGTGGAAAAAAAAACAAAGAACAGGCTCAGCCTGGTTTGTCAAATTCCCCAAGATCACAAACCAAGATGTTGAAAGACCAAGATTCCAACACAGACTTTTCTGGATGAATCTGTTCTCTTGTCACTGTATCACTGAGCCTTAAATGAAACATCCTATTTCTGTATTTAATCTCATCATGTGTAAAGACTTATGGCAAAATAAGAATCACTCACAAAATTGAGGTCTAAGTCATTAGAAAACAGATACTTTCACAGTATACTTGAACAATTAAATAAAACCAGAATTTGTCATCCAAAATAAATCATCTACAATATGACCAAGCTTATCAAATATAAAGAATATGTTTCAAAGACATTTGCTGTAAGAGTCAGAATTGCCACTAGAACTTTTTCCAGAAGAGTTTTGGAGGCTCAGATGTCCAGAGCCTCTGAGACCTATAAACCGTCAAGCAACATGCATAATCACCAAAGGACTCTGAAGAGCAATCCCTCCCTGGAACTTAAGGAAAATGTCAGTAATGCTACTTCCTTTATGGCTCAGCTCTCTCTGACCTGGCTGGCTTAGGAGAGAGAAGATTCTACAGTCACAGGTAAGAAAGTATACAACTAGGCTTTTGTCTTGAGAGTTCTTATGCCTGGCATGTACTGGCAGAAAAGTCCTATCAGATATGATCAAAGTATCTTAGTTTTAACTGTCCTGGTAACACTGTCCATGAATTCTTTATATCTCTGAGTCAATTTTCACCCTCAAAGTGAAAAAGTGATAGGAAGGCCTTTCTCTGAATGTTGGGTCTAAGACAACATGAATACACTCCAAGTAAACACACCAAGCAAATTCTGGAGCACTATAGAGTTAAAGGATAAACAAATAACATACATTTTCATATTTCTGATATATTACCAGCTATTAATAGTGTCCAGGAAAGCAATAGACAATATAACCTAATTTAATACAACATGTGTTTGCCAACATACGGAGAAATATGCAGTCCATAAACATTCCATTTTTCCTGAAATATATACAAACATTTGCTCATTATTATTTCAGAAATTTGAAAAATTTTACTTAAAATAGCTTTACTGTCAAAATCTTATCTAGAGCAAAGGATCAAGAGGTATACATGCAAAGGCGTATTTTAAAAGGCTGTGTATTTGATTCTTTTTCAGTATTTCTACTTCAGGTGTCTAAATTAGGGGTTAATTGAATTTAATAAATTTGGTGAAACTTGAGATTCTGAATATCAGAATTTTGTTAAGAATACATTTTCATCAGAAATGTCTCATAATGCTGTAGCTATTTTGATGACTGTCATACTTTGACTTGCCTCCCTATCATTGGAATCTCAAACTGATTTTTAGCAAGTTAAATCAATATTCAAATGATTGCTGTCAGCGCAGGAAGGAAGAAAGGAAGGAAGGAAGAAAAGAGAAAGAAAGAAAAGCTAAAATAGCTTTTGGTCTTCTCTAACTGCATTTAAATAATGCAAGGAAATTAATTTTCTCTCTCTTTTTTTGTGACTCTTGTCAAGTTAGAAGGAAATATTTTGGAAGGAACCAGGATCATGTACTACTCTCTAATCATGTGTCCCATTTTTTGCAAGTGAGCATCCATTTTTTTGTTGTTATGAATGATATTAATGACCTCTTCAATTTGAACATACCTAAAATTTGTCCATTTGAGGAAAATAAGTCATTTGAAACAACTGAAGAACAAAATAAAACTATGTATATTTACTCAAGTGGAAGGTACAGAATATAGAAATTCAACCGAAAGGGAAGTTAAGTTTTAGAGCCCCAATAGAAAATAAAAACTTAATTTTAATTAATAAATTTCACTTCAGAATTTTAAAAGCTACATATAAGTCTCTCAAATCAATGTGACAATTGAAAAAAAAAACCCTTTAAATAAATCAAGCTTAGAGAAACTGTAATAGCAATCTCATTCTGATTTGGTGCCTAGATCATTCAATTAGAATAATAATCCTGGAGCAACATGGCATTTTCCCTTCACTCATAAGTTTGGCATTTATCATTTGAAACTACAAAGTCACAGATGTTAAACTTGCAGTATTCTTAGGCAATAATTGTGTCATCAGCTGAATTTTTAACATCTGATGGTTTGTATTTTGCCATACCCATTCTCTGCACTACTATCCTATTGTTATTGACACTCCACTTTCCTCTCCTCCACCAACATGATCAGAGTTATATTTCTACCTTCAGGCTTTCCTAGAGATAAAAATATAAAGTCTAATTCAATCACTCCATAGTATTCCAGGATTAGGTAAGTATGTCTGAACTGGCGATTTTTACACATCTCCATTTCTTTAACATGAAGGTAACGTTAGCTATTCTAACGAGCCATGGATGACTGAGGAATTGGAATATCCATGTCAAATCATTTGATATTGAGGACATGCAGCCAAGTGTGGTAAATTAGTGTGGAAATTTACTGGAAATTTTATGGAAATAAAAGAAATTCAATCTGAAATAAACATGCCACACTTTGAGTTATGGCTGGTGTTGGCAGTCAGACTAACCATTTAATGACTGAAGTACTATTTTATTCTGTGGTTATATAGTATAGCTATTACAGAATAACTATCCTATATAAAAATGAATTAATTAAATCCCTATGTAGTACCTACCAGAAGTAAATGCACAGTCCTGAGAGTAGAGTGAATGCAAGGATTTTGGGGTGAGATAGTGACCTGACCACAGATTTCTAACCTGCCTCACCCTTCAACCAGCATTATGTTATGGGCATACAAAATTCCTGGGAAGATGAAAAAAAGAAAAAAAAAATTCAATGATGAATAAATAGGAAAAAATTGGCCCATAAAAAGGATTTGTAGCAATAATACAGAACATGACACTTAAAATGTCAACAGTAATACATTTAAATATTAATTATATACAACAGAAATCTGAAATTAATTTCATGATTTTACACAAAAGCATTTGAAAAGGCACCTCATGCATTCTTGATTTTTGAATCAAAACTATAGTTTTGTTCATTCATTTATAGTAATGTAGGCAGATTCTTTAAAATATACCAATTCCAAATCATGAAAGTAAGAGAAAAAATAAATAAAACTCCTCTGTAAAATGCATATGCTCTAGATTTATGTAGATTCCATACTTGGTGTTTAAGAGATCTAGGACAATTTTAGAAATATTATGAAAATAAGAATAATAAATGCTTGGAATGCTTTTAACTAAACCACCAATGAGTGTAATGGGATTAGATCTTTATTTCTAATATATAGTTGGGTATTTCTCAACATAAATTGCAAAAGTCTTAATGCATAAGAAAAATCTATAATGTAAAGGATAGAAACCTTACTAAATAAATATAAAAGATAAACTTAAAAACTTATTGCAAAGAAAAAAACAAAATGAAACTGACAGGTGGGAAATACATATAATGCTATCAGAAAATTACACTATATTTATTGCAAAAGAGATGAACTCCATCCCAAAATAATGTTTAAGTTTACTTCCAGTTAAACAAAATTTAATGGAATCTTTAATTATTATACATACATACAACACAATAATTTGAAAAAAGTGTTTGGAGAAAGAAATGGTTGTGAACAAACAAATCAAAATGAAAATAAGACAAATCAGTGGGAACTTCCATCATAAGACATTAAAATGTGCAAGTGGGAAAATGTAGTATCAAGAAACAAAGGAGGTGCAAAGAGGGAATTTAAGAGAAAATTATCATTTTTCTTTGTTTATTAAAGTGAGAGAGAGGGAGAGAGAGAGAGAGCGCATGCTCGAGCAGGGGTCAGAGGGGCAGAGTGATCAGAGGGAGAGAGACAGAGAGAGAGAGAGAATCTCAAGTAGACTCCATGGTGAGCACAGAGGCTGACACAGGCTGGATCCCAGGACCCTGAGACAATAACCTGAGCCAGATTCAGGAACCTGAGCCAAGTAATTGGCTGCTCAACCGACTGAGCCACACAGGCACCCAGATAAAATTGTCATTTTAAATAGTTAAGGGGAAGGTGGTTCATACTGACTGGGGCATTTGATTTTCTATTTGGAAAAGGGGATTCATTAATCAAATGTATATCTTAAAGCAAAGGCAGAAAAGAAATTAAATTCTAGTGGTCTTAAGAGAGTTAACACTGTCAGCAAGAAATAATGCAGTTACTAGCTGGGAGATCCTAGTGTTAAGACATCATTTCTTAGGACAGAGCTGCCCAGTAGAAAGATAATATAAATCCAAATGCAAGTTATGAATGTAATTTAAAATTTTCTTATAGCCATATTTTTTAAAAAGCAGAAGAGAAATAAATTTAACATTTTAATTAAACCAGCTTATCTAAGATATCATAATTTCAAATGTAATTTACAAGAAAGTTTATCAATGGGATATTTGTATTATTTTTTGGTATGATCGCTTGGGAATTTGATATATATTTTACACTTAAAACTCTGTTTGGACTAGCCACATTTCTAGGGCTCCATAGTCTCAAGTAGTCCATGGATACTGTTCTGACACTGCAGCTCTATGGTGTGACCCTCATTCTTCTTGCGTGCTTCTTGTGCGGCTTCACCCATGAAGTGAATTTTTCTAGGTGGGAGAGTGTCCTGCCATCTTGATTCAACTTCTTTATCGGATCTTTCTAAGTTTTTGTTTATATATTTTCATTATCGTCATTTAAATATTTTTAAGGCTTTTCCTATGTTCTTACACGGTGGTTAAAATCTGAACTAATTGATTAGCATGACTCTGTTCCTCACCAGTTGCTCCTCGTTACCTGACCTACACCTCCTCCTTTATCCCAGAGTTGATAACAGCCTCTGTGTTTCAATTTCTGTTTAATTTGTGGATTTTAAAAATTTCTCTTGCTTTCTTACTCGTCAGCTCTGCTACAAAAGACAGTTGCATAGTTGTTTATTTAGTTTGTCAATTTTAAGTGTTTGTTAAGGATTTTTTTTTAATTTATTTATTTGTCAGAGAGAGAGGGAGAGAGAGAGAGTGAGCACAGGCAGACAGAGTGGCAGGCAGAGGCAGAGGGAGAAGCAGGCTCCCTGCCAAGCAAGGAGCCCGATATGGGACTTGATCCCAGGATGCTGGGATCATGACCTGAGCCGAAGGCAGCTGCTTAACCAACGGAGCCACCCAGGCATCCCAGATTTTTTTTTAACCCCTTCAAATTGCTGAGTCTGCTGTGTTGATGGAAGTCCACAATTCATCTTCTTCTTCTAATTCCCTTTGATACTTTTCCAATCCATCTTCTGCCTAGTCGCCAGCATGAACTTTTACATTATAAACCTTTTAAAATGGTAATGTTACACATCTCTCTGCAGGAAAGGATTTAACTTTTTAGCTGTAATTCCTTTCTTAATCTAGCTCCTGGCTATTTCCCTATCCCTCTCTTTCAAAGTATTTATTTCATATCAAACTATGCCTTCAGTGCAAAAGTGACATCCTCTTTCATGTCTTTAGATTTTTTCTTCTGCAGTATCTTGCCTTCTGCCTGCAAGATTCTTTCATCCTCTACCATTGATGGCTTTCTAAAAAACAAAGTAACAATAATTCCCATTCATGAGTCAGATAAAATCTTTTATTTGAATTTAATCTCCATCTTTCCATTAGTAAGATGGATCACTCCCAATTGCATACCCCAATTGCAATAAGGTAAAAAAAAACACTAACTTTTTTTGGTATTTTAGAGTACTAATTTTTATAAACCCATTAGATTACAGATTTTTAGAAGGCAGAAACTGTGCACACTCATATTTTTAAAAATATTTAATATTTACAATTATTGACAATCCTGAAATCAGAGTTTCTAATACCCAGCAAATTTTGTAAGTATAACAACTTGTAGTTCCATGAATAAATGATACGGAAAAGTGGTTCTGAATTGAAAGATGCCATAAAGATTCCTTGAAAGATTGCTATTAGTAACTATGTCGACCTTGAACATCCCTTATATTATACTAAATTTGAAATCATCACAGCTAAGACCCAACAGCGTAAAATAAGCAATCTTCTTTTCTTTTCTTCTAGATTTAAACATCATTATTCAATCCTTTAGATAGTATTCATTGGTCATTTTATCAACAAAGTATGGCTGGTACCACTGCTAGTCGAGCTTGGTGTCATTTTCCTGAGATACATCACCTTTTAATATGTAATAAAGAGTCATGATTAAAAGATTTATTTCAAATACAAATTTAGATGTCCTTCCCCTAACAAGCCATCTATAGTACCCAACACAAAAAAGAAGAGAATGGAAAATGAGTAACTCCCTCCAGAAAATTCACTTCCTTGCTTTTCATACAACAGAGGTAATTAATAATAATAGGAGACAGAAGGATCCAGAAGTGCATTATAAAATGATGCCCCACTAAATAAATTTAAATATGGTTTTGTGTTTTTATTATTACTATTTAATATTGAATTGGATTTAAAAAAAAGAAAAGAAGGAAGAAAAAACATAGGGCATGTTTCTACTTTCCAGTTTGCCTCAGTATCTGTTTTTTTTCCTAAAAAGATTGTTTCAAATTTTAATAGCATTAACTTAGTTTCAAGTTGTTAACCACTTGCTTCTATTAAAAAAAAATTCTAACATGTCTTCCTTGTTCAAAATTTAATTGAATTATTTAAAATTAATTTAGTTTATATTAATATAGAATTTTCAAGGCCCTGATGATCATTCACATTCAGATTATTGCTTTATAAAAAATTAAAAAAAAAAGATTATTGCTAACTATTTATTTTTTGGCAATTAAGTCATTCCATTTCTATTAGTATTGAATATTCATTTATCAAATAAACATTTACTAATATGTGTATAGACTGCTATATGTCAATCATACAAAGATTTTTTTTAAAGATTTTTAAAAATTTATTTGACAGAGAGATCACAAGTAGGCAGAGAGGTAGGCAGAGAGAGAGGGGGAAGCAGGCTCCCTGATGAGCAGAGAGCCCGATGTGGGGCTCCATCGCAGGCCCTTGATATCATGACCCGAGCCTAAGGCAGAGGCCTAACCCACTGAGCCACCCAGACACCCCATACAAAGACTTTTAATGTGATCACTGCTCTTAAGGCCCTCAGTATGGTTAACAAAAAAATTAAATAAATAAGAAAAAGAGTGGAGGTGGAGGGAGCTTTTACTCTCTCACTTATGCATCTGTAATGAAAGGATTAGTGGAAGTATACTAATAAAATTGATCATTAATTCAGAAATTTAATTTTCTATTTTTGCTTTCATCTTGTTTATATAATTAAACTTGACTATAATAAATATCTAGTTTCATGCAGAAATCTCATGGAATTTTCTAAACTCATTAAAAATAAACTCATGCAACATTCTTTCAATTAAATATGCTCATAATTAAATTTTATATGTAAGTTAATAGCAAAATGATGTGCAATAAAATATAATAAGGCATTGTAATTTGACTTTCAGTTTCAATGGTGACATAGAAAGAGGTTGAAAGTCATCACTTCCTTCCATACAATAAGAAAAACTAAATTCCCTGAAAATCAATAACTTTTATTGAACCTATCAGATAACTAGAGAACTGAGTTTACAGATTAAACAACACCCCCAGAGTCTGGAGAAACAAGTGAACCAGAGAGTAAAAGCCAAGATATGCTTCCCTGGAGCGGAAGCTGCTGGAGCCACGAACTGGTGGGAACATCTCAATGATGACTATAAAGAATTGCTTAAAGCTGGTTTTGATCCAGCACAAAGTTAAGAATCTCCTGGGGACATTATTACCTGCCGTATGACCCACCGCTCTTTATGAATTTTATCTTTAGGACCACCAATGGATTCTCACTGTAAAGATCAAAAACAATGACTACATAGGTCTGATAGAGGGAGAGGAAGAGAAATCATTGTGAACTATGCCCAGAAATTTCTCTATAACAAATGATTACTCTCCAGGGAAAAACCTTTGCCAGAGTTTATCCCACATGATGGAAGGGTGTTCTGTTTATTTTAGTTCCAGCTGGCTTTCTTGTCTCGCAAACAAGTTGACAAGGAAGGAACACCAGTAGAGAAAAACACTTGTCCACAGTCAGAAGCAGAGAGCCACTAAAAGACTACTACTTAATCAAAAGAATATAAAATACTTTCCCTCTGCCCCCCTCCTTCCTTACCATCATAGCTGCAGGGTTCCAATATAGTGTGGGTCACAGCTGAAACAGCAGACTCTAAGGAGGAGTAGTAAGAAATCAAAGTGACCATAAGAGACAAAACCAAGAGAACTAAAGGAATAAAAACTTCCGACATCTACAACTACAGAACAAATAAAAAGAGCCAACCGCCATCTAGATTAACATCACCACTTCTCATTAAGGCACATTTACCTCAGCTCCAATTATCCAATATAACATGCCTACATTTCAACAAAAAATTACAAGGCAGGGGCACCTGGGTGGCTCAGTGGGTCAAAGCCTCTGCTTTCGGCTCAGGTCATGATCCCAGGGTCCTGGGATCGAGCCCCACATCAGGCTCTCTGTTCAGCAGGGAGCCTGCTTCCCTCCTCGCTCTCTCTGTCTGCCTCTCTGTCTACTTTGATCTCTGTCTGTCAAATAAATAAAAATTAAAAAAAAAATTACAAGGCAAAGAGGGAAAAAAAAGATACTGGAATTTCTAACAGGAAATTTAAAATAACTGTGTTTCACATGTTAAAAACTCTAATGAAAAAAGTAGACAACACGCAAGAATATATGATAATGTAAGTGGAGAGATAGAAATTCTAGTAAAGTATCAAAGGGAAATGGTTGAAAACAAAAACACCTGAAGAGAAATGAAAAATACCATTGATGAGTTCATTAGTAGATTGTAAACAGTTGAGGAAAGAATCAAGGATTCATGGGTTTAAAGATACATCATTAGAAATTTCCCAAACTGAAAAGCAAAGAGAAAAAAAAAAGAATTAAAAAAAAGTAAAAACATAACTGAAATCCAAGAACTGAGTTGTGTACCAGCAAATTGTATAGTTTTGTTGCCCTAACCAACAGAACCTTAAAATGTGATTGTCTTTGGAGATAGGATCTTTAAGGAAGTAGTTAAGTTAAAATGGCGATCATTAGTATGGGACCTAATCCAGTATGAAGGATGCTCTTGTAAGAGATTAAGACACAGACACACACAGAATGAAGATTTTGTGAAGACACAGGGAGAAGACTGCCATCTCTTAGCCAAAGAGAGAGGCCTCAGAAGAAATGAAACATACAGTTACCTTAGTCTTAGACTTCTAGCTTCCAGAATTGTGAGAAAATAAATTTCTGTTCCTTAAGATACCCAGTCTGTGGCACTTTATTATGACAGCCCTCTTGAACTAATAATATAACAATGGAACAATTTCAAGCTGTAACATACAGATAATCAGAATAACAGAAGACAGAACAACAAAATATTTGAAGCAGTAATGACAAAGAGCTCACCAAAATCAATGAGAGACAAGAAATACAGACCCAGGAAGCTCAAAAAATACCAAATAGGATAAATATCAAAAATTCTAAACCTAGACAAATCATATTTGAGCTGCATAACATTAAAGACAAAGATAAAATCTTGAAAGCAAAGGGGGAAAAATCACTTTAAAGAGGAATGGGGATAAGAATTAAGTAGACTTCTAGTCTGAAATCATGCAAGCAAGAAGAAAGAAGTGTAAAATATTTAAGTTCTGAAAGAAAAAAAGAAAAAAAAAAACCCACCTCAGAATTTTACTCCTGGTAACTTAATCACCTAAAAAGTCTAAGGGAAGGAAAAAAGACATTCTCATATAACAACCCCTCACCCAGCAAAAACAACAATAATAACAAAAAAATAAGAGGATTAATTACTAACAAATGACATTTTTTTCTACCAAAATAATGTTTTAAAAACTTTCTACAGGGAGAAGGAAAATTGTATGGGTCAGAAATTTAATCTATATAAAGAAAAAAGAGCATTAACAAAACAATAAAGGTAGGTATATAATTTCTTACTGTTCGTTGATCTAACAGATAACTGTTTAGAGTATTAAAAGCAACAATATGATAGCAATTATTTCATATATATATATATATGAAATAAATGACAGCAATGTCATAGAGATCAGAGGAAGGTATTGGAAATACTCTGTTACAAATTACCTGAATTAACATGATGTTGCATAGTATTTTTAAAGTTACAATTAAGATAGTTAAAAATATATATTACTCCCGTTAGAACAACCGCTCAAAATATATATTTTAAGGGGCACCTGTGTGGCTCAAACGGTTAAGCATCTGCCTTCTGTTCAAGTCATGGCCCCAGGTTCCTGGGATTGAGCCCTGCGTAGGGATCCCTGCTCAGTATAGAGCCTACTTCTCCCTCTCCATCTGATATTTCCTCTGCTTGCGCTCTCTGGCTCTATCTCTCTGTCAAATAAATAAATTAAATATACATATATGTGCATATATATGTGTATATATATATATTTTTAAACAGTGTAACTGATATGGTAAGAAAGGAGATAAAAGGGAATAACAAAAGTATGTTAAACCTAGAGAGGACAAAAACAGAGGGAGAAAAAAAAAACAAATAAGAATACAATTAATATAAAGTGATTATAAATACAGTAGACATCAATACAAATATATTAATCAATTTAAGAGTGAGTAGTTTCAATACACCAATTAAATGTCAGATTGTTATAATCAATTAAACAAAATGTTATCTCAAAGAAACCATTTTAAATATAAAAAAATCAGTTAGCTTAAAAGTAAAGGAATGAAAAAAGGTATGCCATGCTCACACCAATAGACAGAAAGCTGGAGTAGCTATAATTGTTGATGAAACAGGTTTCAGAACAAGGTGAATTATCAGAGATAGAGATGGGTGCTGCGTAATGAAAAAGTGATCAGTTGGTCAAGGAGACACAACAGGCCTATCATGTACATACCCAAGAACAGGGCATCAAAATACATAAGGCAAAAATTGATAGAACTAAAAGAACTAGACCAATCTGCGGCTATAGTTTGAGACTTCAATGTCCCTCTTCCAGTAATTAATAGATGAAGCAGTGAGAAAATTAACAAAAATATAGTTGACCTGAACAGAACTATCAATCAAATTGTTCCATTCAATAACAGTAGAATACGTGTTCCTAACACCATGGGACTGGGGCTCTGTGTTTTTGAGAAAAAGCCACAGAGTGCCATTTGTTACATCATATAAAAGGTACAAACTATCCACATGAATCATTGCTTTTGTTTGTTTGTTTATGGAGCCTTACGGGAGTCTCTATCCTAAGACCCTGAGATCATGACCTGAGCTGAAACTAAGGGTTGAACACTTCATCAGCTGCACCCAGGCCCCTGAATTATTGTGGTTGATGTTGGCCTTGATGATCCAGCTGAAGTAGTGTTTGTGAGAGTCATGTACTGTAAACCTTCTATTTTCCCCTTCCCATATTATGCTCTTTGGTAGAAAGTTACTTTGTTCACCCCACACTTAAGGAGTGCGTAGTTATACTCAACCTCTTTGAGAGTATAGGAGCTACAAAATTTAACTGAAAGTCTGCATGGGAGAAAGGTCTCTTCTCCCTTATCTGCTTATATCAGTATGGAGTCATGGATATTTATTTTATTTTTTTAAATGATTTTATTTCTTTATTTGAGAGAGGATGAGAGTGAGAGAAAGTGCATGAGAGCGGAGAGGGCCAGAGGGAGAAGCAGACTCCCCACTGAGCAGGCAGCCCAATGCGGGACTTGATCCCAGGACTCCAAGATCATAATCTGAGCCGAAGGCAGTTGCTTAACCAACTGAGCCACCCAGGTGTCCATGGATATTTATTTTATACTTTGGGTTATAACCTGGTACTATTTATCAGCTTTTGCTATGAAAAGTTCTTTAAGGTGACTTCTGCATGCCCTTCACTGTCAGTATCACGATGGTTTTGGTTTTGGCGTTGAGCGCCTTTTTACTCTGTCACTAACAAGATGCTTCCAGCTCATATATTTACTGTCTCGATCCTAGAGGTAGCCATTTCTCCAAGCAGCTCTAGTTCCTTTTATTGGAGAATAGCATTAGCAATCAAGATCTGGCCATTAGGGTGTGCTCACTGGCACAGAGTTGTCTTCGTGGCTAGGCCTTATCAATTAAGAAAGCAAGAGTACAAAGTTAATATAAAACAAAACTTTCTTATATACCAGCAATGAACAAAGGTCATTAGTCAAAAATTAAGGAAATCTGAATAAAGTACAAACTTTAGTTAACAATAATGTTATATTATTTATTAATTGTAACAAAGTACCATACTAATATAAACTGTTAATAATAGGGGAATTGGGAGTGGATGATATATTTGCACTGCCTTCATAGTTATTCCATAAGTTGAAATCTGTTCTAAGTAAAAGCTGTTTTAGAAACAAGACCATAAGACATTCTTGAAATGTCTTACTTGAAATTTCATAAGTAGAAATACTTTTCAAACAAAAATCTCAACTCTTAATATTTCCTAGGACATGTTGCTGCGATATATGTTTGTTACCTCAAATTAATCTTTTTATCCCTAAAAACAAACCTTCCTAGCTTGATAACATTTTTTTTTTACCTGACTTGTAGGTAAGTGTGACTACATGTCTAAATATTCAACCAGAGAAATCGTATCAGCAACTCACATCTCACTTGCTTAAGAAAAACTCCGTCTGGGCCCTTTCTTTCTTTCCTCTCTGCCTATGAATGGCCATGAATGGTGCTGCCTGGAAAATCATATTTCAAGGATAGCAGAGCCCTCAACTATTCTGAAATGATTACTCTAAGTAGATCCCTTGTATACCCATGAGATCCATGGGAACCTGTGTATACCCATATAATACATTATGGAAGAGAAAAATAAATTTCTCTTTTTTGACTCATTCCATTTTAGTTCTTTTAAAAATTATTCTTTAGCTTTCATTCTACTAATGCATTCTATGCTTTACTTTCTCTCCAGTGGATCCTCCGGTTGAATAGCTAATGTGTTTTTACAGTAATGGGCACAAAATTTACAATTTACAAAATATAAGAAATGCTTTATTATTTTTATAAGAATATTTTCCAGAAATGCAAACCTTACACCCCTTTTATGGCTTCAAATTGTTTTGCTGTAATTCTTTTGATTGAGCTTTTTCTAAATTCCTTATACGAGTATAGTAAGTAATCAAAATGACCATCAGTTACCTTAAGCTGTTGTAATAACATATAAAGCGAAGTGATTATTTTGGCAGTAAGCTTGCTTCGCTCTATACTAAAGGATTTAATATTGCTATAATTTTGTTTTTTATGTCACTTTCACAAACATCAGACTATCATTCAGGTACATAGTATCACATGGAATTGTTCTAACACTCTTTTTAAAAAAAATATTACTTTTGGTTAAGGCAGTTACAGAAAGGAAGTTATCACACCAAAGTGTGCCTGAATTAAGACTATATTTTCCAAGGGTCATTTGATATATTCAGTGATTAGAGAACATGAGATTTTGTACCTCTGTAATATATAGTTTGATCAAATATCGTTTATACTTATGAAAATAGAACTCCACAGGGTACTACTAACCTAATTTTGCCTATTGTGTATCAAGGATTTTGAAGGTATTTTCTAATCTTTGGAAATGCTTATCTAATATTAAATATGACTAGTTTGGGACAGTCTCATTTTCCTAATGGCTTTGGTGACATAGATCTACCTAAAATGGAAAGATTTTAGTTTGTTTAGTTCTGTTTACTCAGAATTGAACCATATATTCATTTAGTTAACAACAACAACAACAACAACAACAAAATAGGCCATGCATCAACCATGTGCCTATAGTATTGCTAAGTTCTGGGAATAAAACAATGGAAAACAGACATTGTGACTAATTTTGCTGGATATTGATAATATTCTTTACTTTTTTTCTTTTAATATTAGAACTCCTGAGGTTTAGTTGACATTGGCTACCAGCAAGATATAACATTCCTTAGTATTCTTCAGCAAGTTGCAGTCATATAGCCAAATTCTGGCAAATAAAAGGTGAAAAAAAGAAATGCACGGTTGGGTCATTCTCTCAGTGTTGGCTACATAATTTGCAGGGTTTAAATGAAAAGTGAACATGCAGAATTTCAAGATGGTGACAGTGGTACATTAAACTAAGCATGGAACACTTCTAAGTGAGGGGTCCTTAGAATCTGCCTAGGCTTTGGAATCTGATTCTGCATGCTCTTATAGAAATGTGTTTAAATAGCTCTTGTACTTTTATCCCTTCTGCACTTGATAGAATAAAAAAATTACATCAGGGCTTGGATGAGCCATGGATCCATGGATAAAAGTCATGTGAAAAGAATGAAACAACTACACATTATCCCTGGCCTAACCTATTTTTTCATTATTATGTGAGATAAAAACAGAAATATTATATACCTATTGCAATTTTTAGTTCTTTGCTGTGGCACATTATCAGATTCCAAGTGTTTCATACATATATTTTTAAAAGGCTATCTTGTAAATTTGCCTTATTTTATTTCAGTACTCATAGAGTTGACTTTTCATTATCATTATGTTTAATCCTAGAGATATTAATTAAAGTGGAATAGGTAAACTGGTAGAAAGTTATTTATTTAAGTGATCCTATTTATTTAAGTGATCCTAAGCTGCTTTAAATATGCTTGAGCATATGTTCATTGGATAAAAACATGTGTCTCTGATATCTGATTTCATTTAATGAATCATTAATTTCATTAATTAATGTTGATGTCAGTTATGTCAAACTGTTGATACATATAAAATTACATACTATTTCCACTTCAGCTGACTTTATTACTCTCATTATCATTAATATTGGAAATTATACTGAATACTTACTTTAGGCAGTTGTGAATAAACTGGGTGGGCGGGGGATAATATAAGGTATTATCATCCCCTTCAAGGACAGTAAAATCAAAGTTGGGTTAACAAGGAGCATGTATTCTTTCTTATCTACTCATATGGATGGTTGGATGGATGGATGGATGGATGGGTATAGAGATGATAGATAAATAGCAAAACAACGTAAAAATATATGGAAAGGAGGAAAGTTTTAATGTAGTTATTTTTTAACAAATTTCTTCTAATTGAAAGCTATGGATAAAATACAAATTAAAGTGATCCCTCTACTGAAATCAGGTTGGAGTATCATGTGTGGAGGCTAAGCCCTGGTCATTCTCACCATTGATCTCTGTGGTGGCAACTAATTGATTTCCATGGGCTCCTAGGAAAAAACTACTATTTTAATAATAAATTAAAGTCAGGCACTTTATTTTTTTTGTATGTGCATGGCGTATTAACTCCTCTGGGACCTGGGTTCTTCCCATATAAAGTCATTTGTACTTGTGCTTACAACTTACTTACTTGTTCTTGAACTTACAACCCCAAGATCAAGAGTTGCATGCTCTATCAATTAAGCCAGACAGGCATCCCATATTAACATTTTTAAAGAACTAAATGCCTGGTACTGTTCTCAAAGTTCTCCTTTAGCTTCAGAATTCCTATGACTTTATGAACAAATGATTCAGGTAATAAAGCTCTCTTTGGGTGAAAGTGATTGGAAAATACTGGTGGTGATGATGGCTGCTGGCTGAGCCTTGAAATATGAGTAGGGTCTTAATAAATGAAGGGAGTGGGAGAGGACAGTGCACATAAAGCAAATGCCATTTAATTTGGGAATGCAAATGCATGTCCTGGAAACAAGGAACATATATGTGCTTCTCATCGCTTGAAAGTTTAATTTTCACTTTTGATCCAAACCCTGTGATTTTGGAAGAGTAAACATTTTTTTTTGAAACATTACTGAACACAGTAATTTACTCAATTGTTCAGAGAGATTGAAAAATTAATGCCACTTTTCATTGGCAAGAGTTTCTGTACACATTCAGACGTATTTGGCATTTGCAGTAACAAAACCACAGTTAAGTTTGCCAATACAACAGTTGCTAAGACCATAATGTCTATAATCCCATGATGACTGAAGGGTGATATAGAATAAAAAGAATATACAATGAATGATTTATCAGATTAATTCACTTTCTATAATACAAATTCTTGAAAATTTCTGTTAGTCATGTTGACTACAGGGATCATGGAAAAGTATACATAAAATTTAGAGATAAGACACCTTTCAAAATGAAGAATCATTAAAATGAACACATAACAGATTCAACAGTCTATTCAGAAATTTTTATTGTAAAAATAGTCATCAAAATAGATCAGTGTAAAACAAGGCCGTAAACTTTTCAAGTGCATTGCCATTTACAAAGGTAAGATGTCTCAATAAAAGTAAGGTTGCCTAAATGCATTCTAAAGATTATGTTTGAGAGAGAGCACACACATGAGCAGAGAGGGGGTCAGAGACAGGGGCAGAGAAGGACAGGGAGGCACCAAGGGAGAAGCAGACTCCATGATGAGCAGGGGGCCCTAGCAGGGTTTGATCCCAGAAACCTGAGATCAGGACCTGTACTGAAGGAAGAGACTTAACTGACTGAGCCACCCAGGTGCCCCTGCCAATATGCATTCTAAAGAGAGCAGAGTTCCAGAATTAAAATTCATCTGTTGTTCTCCAATACCATCCAGAGGCATGCATACTTTAATCAGTCTCTTTCTTTTATTATTTTTTAAAAAATTTTATTTCTAGGAATGTCTGGGTGGCTCAGGCAGTTAAACATCCGCCTTTGGCTCGGGTTGTGATCCCGGGGTCCTGGGATTGAGTCCACTTGGGGCTCCTTGCTCAGAGAGAAACTGCTTCTCTCTCTGCCTGCCACTCCCCCTGCTTGTACTCTCTCTCTCTGACAAATAAATAAATAAAATGTTAAAAAGAAAAAAAAAAGACTGTATTTCTAAGTAATTTCTACACCCAACATGGAACACAAATTTACAATCCAAAATCAAGTGTTACACACTCTACTGACTGAGCCAGCCAGGTTCCCCATTTCCTCTTTTAGATATTTGTTTTCTATGTTGACATTTTTGAAACAACTTCCTCCTAATAGGAAACATTAACATAGTTTTTTTAGTTTTCCAAAACTAGCAGTTTTTTTAATTGCTATAGACTAAATGTTTATGTCCCTCAAAATCCGTATGTTGAAACCTAATTGCCAATGTGATGGTATTTGGAGGTGGGTATTTGGATGATTAGACATGAGGACGGACCCCATGATCCACCCCGGACTAAACTCGTGAATGGGATTAGTGCTCTTTCAAAAGAGACCCTAGAGAGCTCCATCACCCCTCTACACTGTGAGGACACAGGAAGAAGATACTCATCTAGGGTACCAATACACAGACTCTCCTAAGACACTGAATCTCCTAACACCTCAATCTTGGACTTCCCAGCTTCTACATCTGTGAAAAATAAATGTTTATTGTTGAAGCCACCCAGTCTTTGGTATTTTTGTTGTAATGGTCTGAATGGACTGACAACTATAAGATTGGCAAAACTTCTTAAAAATCACTGGTATCTTAAAGAGCACAAACTTAGTTTATGCCCTGAGTGATGAGTACTTCAAATCTGTCTTATTTATTAACAAACACTTTGGAAGATTTTAATTTTTAAAGTAATCTCTACACCCAACATGGGACTTGAACTTACAACCCCAAGATCAAGAGTTGTATGCTCTACCAATTGAGCCAGATAGGCATCCCATATCAACATTTTTAAAGAACTAAATGCCTGATACAGTTCTAAATAATGTATAAATACCAACCCATTTAATTCAGAGACCAACCAGTAAAGAATGTTTAAATCACTAGTTTACAGACTAAATAAACAAGACAAAAAAAAGGTAAAATAATATACCCAAGGTCAACCAACTGGTAAATAATAGAACCATGATTTAAATAGTGACATTTTAGTCCAAAACTCCATGCTCTTAAGTATTATACTTTCAGTCTCTTTAAAAAAATTGCAATATGATATATGCAATATGATATATATATTTATATACATTCTTTTAACAACTTCATACATACTCTTTATTTAAAAAATAAACAAACAAATAAATAAATTTAAAAAAACCTTTAGAGACCTTAAATGACTCATGTTGTTAGGTATGTAACAATAATTTCAGTAAATTTTTAAAGTGTATTAATTATCCATTCACTTCAATTACTTCATTTATTGCACTTGTGCTTTTTTTAAAATAATTGAGTGTTTACTCATGATAGTATGAAAACCCTGGAAATTAATTTTACTTTAGCCATATGCAAATTACTGCATACTTAAAACTAAAATCAAATTACTTCTCAGATGCTAACCATATCCCCTGGGTCCTTAGTTCTTAATTTCTTTCTTTCCCAGCTTTTTTTTTTTTTTAAACTCAGTCAACATTATTCATTCCATGGCTTTTATTTGTGTGTTTGCATTCAAAGCACAAATCATATCCATATGAAGTTAGTAACTATTATTTTCCTGTGGCTGCTGTAACAAATTACTACAAACAACATGGCTTAAAACAGTTTAAATTTATTTTCTTACATTTGTTAAATATGGTGTGAGGAAGCAACTTTTTAACCTTATTGAGTTAGAAAACATCTGAAGGGTCAAAATGGAGAAGTATACTGTGTTATTTGCAGATTTTTAGCACATACTGACTGTTCAAAGTTGCTAGAAAGCAAGCTAAATAAATCACCTTTTTCAAGCTAATGAAACTGATGTTTCAAAGTCTGCATGATTGACATCTAAATTACTATTGGCTAGGGAATACTGGGGCTGTGTTTCAATGGCCAGGAAATTTCAAAGGAGATTCTAATAGGAATAAGAGGAAAATAGACGCAGGATAAATTAAATGGCAATAGATACTGATTGAAATAATGAAACAATTGAGTAAAACTAAATTCTAAAATTAATTTTAGATAGACGATTTGGTTTCTTAAATAAATTTCAAAACTTCAACTTTCTGACTCGTGTAGACACTGTGTATTTAAGGTGTAGAGCATGAAGTGTGATCTATGTATACGCTGTGAAATGATTACCACAATTAACCTCATTAACATATCCATCGATTCACATGGTTACTTTTTTTCCCTTGATGGTTAGAACACTGAGGATTTACTCTCAGCAGACTTGAAATATCAATACAGTATTATAAGTAATAACTACCACACATCATATCTCCAGAATATATTTATTCTGTATAACTAAAATATTTTACCCTTTGAACAACACCTGTTTTTTTATCCTAAGTTCCAGACCCTGGCAACCACCATTCCACTCTGCTTTTATGAGTTCTACTTTTTTACATTCCATGTATAAGTAAAATGCTGTTTTTGAGCTTCTATGTCAGGCTTATTTTACTTAGCATAATGTCATCTATGTTGTTGCAAATGTCATCACCCCCTTTTTTTAAGGTTGAATAATATCTCATGAAGAATGAATTTTCTTCATTCATTCATCCACTGATAAACATTTAGGTTGTTTTTATATTTTGGATATTGTGAATAATGCTGCAATGAACCTAAGAATGCAGATATCTTTCCAAGATATTGATTTCATTTCTTTTGAATATATACCCAGAGGTGGGATAGCTGGATCATATGGTAGTTCTAATTTTAGTTTTTGAGGAACTTCCATTCTGTTTTCCATAGTGGCTACACCAATTTAGTTCCCTCAAAACAGTGTGTTGTTTCCCTTTTCCACTAACACTGTTTTTTTTTTTCCATCAACATTTTTAAAATTTTTTTCTAATAATAATCTAACAGATGTGAAGTAGTATCTAATTGTGGTTTTTATTTCTGTTTCTCTGGTGATTAGTGACATTAAGCACATTGTCATATACTTTTTGGCAATTTTTATGTCTTCTTTTGAGTAATATTTATTCATTTTCTTTACTCATTTTTAATTGGATTTTTTTTTGGTATTATGTTATTTGAGTTCTTTAGATATTTTGGATATTAACATCTTATCAGATGAATGGTTGCAAAATATTTTCTCTTATTCCATAGGGTGTGTCTTCACTATGTTTGCTTTGCAGAAACTTTTTAGTTTGACATATTCTTACTTGCTTATTTTCACTTTTGCTGCTTGTGCTTTTGCTATCTGATCCAAAAAAATCTTTGCCAAGATCAATGTCAAGGAGTTTTTTTCTCTTTGTTTTCTTCTAGAAGTTTCAGTTTCAGGTGTGCCATTTAAGTCTTTCATCCATTTTGAGTTGATTGTTGATGTGAAATAAGAGTCCAATTTCATTCTTCTGCATGTGGGTATCCAGTTTTCCCAACACTGTTTATTGAAGAAGCTATTTTCCCCATTGGGTGTTCTTGGCACACTTGCCAAAGACCAGTTGAATGTAGATATGTAGATTTATTTGAGGATCTCTCTTCTGGCCCATTTGTTTATGCATCTGTTTTTTATGCCAATTCCACACTGTTTTAGTGTATAATTGTTCATAGTCTTCTCTGATGACCCTTTGTATTTATCTGGTATCAGTTGTAAATCCTCTCTTATTTATAACTTTATTTACTTGAGCCCTTTCTCTTTTTTTCTGTTTAGTTGATCTTGTTTGTTCTTTCTAGACTGTATTTTATTTATTTCTGCTTTAATCTTTACTATGTCCTTTCCTTTATAAAATTGGGCTTAGTTAGTTCTTCCTAACCTAGCTTCTTGAGGCATAAAGCTAGTTTCTTTACTTGAAATGTTTCTTTTTTTCTTAATGTGAATGTTTATCATTTGAAACGTTCCTCTTAGAATTGCTTTTGTAGCTTCTCACAAGTTATGTTATATTGTTTCCGTTTCCATTTGTCTCAGAGTATTTTTTTTTATTTCCCATTTGATTTCCTCTTTGATTCATTAGTTGTTCACCAATGTATTGTTTAATTTCTGCATATTTTAAGCTTTAATTTTATTCTTTGTTTAAACAGGCAGTAGGAGTACCACTAAGCATTGATTATCATCTATCATGTTTCATAGTTTTACTTATATTTTACTGCCTATAAATATTTTGTCATCTGAGGTAGTATGGATCACCTAAATCTCTTTTTAAGATCCTTTTTTCAGAGAAGAGGGACAATATAATTAATCTTAACCACCAAGGCCTAGTGTTCACCATAGAACTAGAATAGGGTCAAGGAGGCCCTAAGTAGTCAGAATTAAACGTTTATTTACTGAAGCATGGAGTGGCTAGGTAATTCTGAAGAAGGAATTGGATGACTGGAGAATTTGAAATTTTCAGAGGACTTACGGAAGTGGCTGTCTATTGAGGAATGTGGGATATAGGTCAGGGGCTGTACCCACTGCAGTTTTCAAAATATTTTAGCTTTGAGTAATATCATAGCTTTGAGTAATTGAGGATATTAGGACTTATTATAGCACCCCCCCCCCAAGTGCCCCTCTCCAAATTCACATGTTTAAGCCTTAATCACCAAAATGACTGATTTGGAGACAGGGTTTTTAAAGAGGTAAATAAAATTAAATAAGGCATAAAGATAGGGCAATGATCTAATATAACAATGTTTTTGTAAGAAGAGGAAGATACCAGTAATGAATACTCACAGAGAAAAGACCATATGAGAACACAGTGAAAAAGGCAGACATTTAAAATCTAAGGACAGAGACATTAAGAAAAACTAAACCTGCTGACACCTTGATTTTGGACTTTCAACCTCTAAAACTGTGAAAAACTAGATTTTTATATTTTTAAGCCTCTCTAGTTCAGAGCACCACTTTATGGCAGTCCTAGCCACTATTATAGGACTTATCTCTTCATATCTTGACATAGACTTCGGAGGTTATGTGTTTCTCAGAGAAGCCCTAGATCGCTATGGGCCCAACCAGATTAAATTAGAAAGAACTATGTAGTGTATGAGTTTAGAGTTAAGACTTAATCTAGAACCTTTCTTGTTCCCCCCGGGTGTGTGTCAGTTTCAAAAGCTACATGAGCTCATAAATAACCTTTTGTGAAAGAACAGGAGTAGCTGGGAGCATATTTTATGTGTCTCCCATGTTCCCTGAAGCACGAGGTGAGGAGAATGTAAAGCTGAAGAACAGCACCAGCCAGAATTGAGGTGGAAAGCTTCATCAGCAAGGCAAGATAGTTTAGCAGTTACCATCATTGTCTTATCCTGAAAGAACAGACCACTAATTACACCAACAGGGACTCAAAGCCCACTGAGGATGATCTATACTCCCTAAGATAGGCATGTATTTAGAGCACTGACACAACAATGGAATCTCCACATAGTGTTTCCCACATAGTCAGTATAATACAATTTTGTGTTCCTACTGCGTACTTAAACAAAGGTGTGAACTAGAATGCTCCTTGCTTGAATGGACATTACTTCCAATAAATTAAGGCAGAATAAGTTTTTATTTTATTTTATTTTTAATTTATCCCTACACCCAGTGTGGGGCTCAAACTTACCACCCTGAGATCAAGAGTCGTGCACTCTACCAACTGAACCAGCCAGGCACCCCGGCAGACTAAATATTTTAAAAAATTTACCTGGATGCCATGTATTAAATTTTGACAGGTTTTATATTGCATTTGACAATATCTGAAAAAGTTGTGCAACATGGGACTTTGTAAAGATCACTGAATTATTTACTAAGAATTAACATGGAGGGCATTGGGAGATGGAGAGCAGAAACAAGCTGGAGGAAATCGGAGGGGGAGATGAACCATGAGAGACTGTGGACTCTGAGAAACAAACTGAGGGTTTCGGAGGGGAGGGGGGAAGGGGGTTGGGTGAGGCTGGTAGTGGGTATTATGGAGGGCACGCATTGCATGGAGCACTGGGTGTGGTGCATAAACAATGAATTTTGGAACACGGAAAAAAATTAAATTTAATTTAAAAAAAGATAAAAAAGAATTAATGAAATCATAGTATCAAACAGCAATGATATTGGTTTAAAAACAGTTGAAGCATATACACAGATGCACAAATACACCCACTCACATAACACCCCAAACTCAATCACCATGCCACGTACTTTTATTAATAATTTTAAATCATATTCTTCTAGTAATTTATGTCCAGATGTTCTGTTCACAGATACAGATTTTGCAGATCCTCTCCTTTGTGTTCAACACCAGTTTGTTCAAGAATGTCTATCTGGGTGGCTCAGTGGGTTAAAGCCTCTGCTTTCGGCTCAGGTCATGATCCCAGGGTCCTGGGACCGAGCCCCACATCGGGCTCTCTGCTCCGCGGAGAGCCTGCTTCCTCCTCTCTCTCCCTGCCTGCCTCTCTTGCCTGCTTGTGATCTCTTCTAATAAATCTTTAAAAAATCTTAAAAACAAACAAAAAAGAATGATGTCTATCTGGTCAGTTTATGTCAAATGTGAAGAATAATATTTCTACAACTGCACATATTTGATCAAAGTTGAAATACTTTCTGAGGAAATTTGTATCAATAAAATGTACATTTTTATCATGATGCTTGATTATACAGGATTTGTGGGGTTCCCATAAGCTTAGCAACTAGGGAATATTCTTTCTCTTTCTCCAGCTTGTCTTTATCTCCAGTGTTCTGAAATTGCATTGCAATATTTCTGCCTTGGTGTGCTGCACACTTGAAAAACTTTTACAATGTTCAGATACACAAGCAGCTTGGGAATTTACCTCCTTTTTTGTTGTTATTGATAATGTCTTCCCATCTTATTTTTCTCTTCTTTCTTTCTTTCTTTCTTTCTTTCTTTCTTTCTTTCTTTCTTTCTCTCACTGTGTCTTTCTTCTCTTAATTCATCAGTTTACATGCATCAATTGGTAACTGGATGGAATTACTTTGAAGGACAAGTTGGGAGGGGTTGATTACTAACAATAATATCCTCATATATCTCTAATAAAATGATAGACATTTGTGAAAGAGAATAGGTCTGAGATCGGGGGATGAAGTCACTTTTTAAAGTTAAAATCTCTGTCCTACGGTTTTCTTAAATTTCACATTAAAATAATGAGAATTACATATAATAGCTTTTGAGTGGATTGCAGACATTGTGTGCCTCATTTGCAAAGTTACAGAATTTCAGGGCATAAAAACATTTAAAGAATTTTGTTAGGCTGGCACTGTAAAAACCAAATTAGTGTGGATAACAGGTAGAAATACATGTGATATATGATCTGGGAGTTAGGTAATGGAAATAAATAGTGACATAATATTGCAAAAAAATAATTTGATAGAACAATTGCTAAATGTTTAATGGCATAACCATTTTAATATTATCCCTCCCAGATAGCATACTTGAAATTTTACTCTATGTCTCCCATATTTCCTCATTTTTAGATAGCTACATATTTATTGTATTTCTTTCAAATTAACAATTAGATTCATTGCTTTGAATTTAGAGATATTTGAACTAAAAATTTTATAAAAGCAAATTATTTGCTTTTAACTAACCTTATTTTTACATACAAGTTTATTTTCTATGTTTCTAGGCCTAAGAATATCCAATAAACTGACAGCATGACATATTATCAATTAAAAGCATTATATTGATCTCTCCTTTTCTATTATAGTATATAGCATGTGGTAAAAATCCTTGTTGGAAAAACTTCTTATGCATTTGCATTTATTTCCATAGAAATTTCTAGAAAAAGAAGACCTTGGAAAAAAGGCATTAATATAGTAATGAATTCCAAGATATATGGAAAAAATTGGCTTCAGGAAATATGGTATCAATTTCTTTTTCACACTCAGTGAAATTTATATAAACTTTTACAGTATTATTTTGTAATTGAAAAAGTGAAATTCAATAAAAACATAAATGTTAAAGAAATTATAACTATAGAATTAGAAGCTAACTTAATAATTAATATGTCCATATCATTTTTTGATGTGGTGATTGGGTTCGAAATTAGTTCATTGTAATGAGTAGTTATATGTTACTGAGAATATAGACACATCTGAAATTAGATTTTTTTCCTTGATACACATATTTATAGCATTTCAAACATCAAGTGGTATCTTGTAGATACTTTAGAATTACAAATGAAATAAATGATATCCCAGACCACTGCCAAGATGAAACAGCTAAGACTGGCTTTTTATTATATCTATCTTAGCCTGCAACTTGAATGAGAATCTTTATCAAGCTGAGAAAACAATGGAACTGTTTTTCCCCAGATGACTAATTATTGGAATTGGGCTGTCCTTGAAAGGCTAATACATTCTGTTACATAACTTTTATGGCTATACTGAATAGTTGTAATTATTTAACAAGATGTTTGAGTATGTGCTATATGCATAAGTTAAAAAATAATATGACTTTTTAAAATCAAAGTAATAGTTAATTGTAGGCATTACAGTAAGATGATGTAAGTCCAAGACCACACTCACAGAACTAGATCAGATATTTTTATTTTCTCAACTCGTAATTTTTGCCAATGTACATATTCAATGTTTACATATTTCTTAAAAATATTTTGATATTATCTTCATTTAAAATTCATCCAGTTTTGCTCTCACATTTGCTGCAATCTGTCTTTTCTATTTCTTGCCAATCTCTCTTTTCCATCTTCTATCACTCTAAGTAGTAATGCCCTTCGCACACATGTGTGTGGGAAGACACACACACATACACACAGAAGGGGTTTTTCCTTTTTATATTTTACAAATATTGGATTATCCCATATACAACTCATTTTTTCTTAATATGCAATGTAACATGAAAATGCTTACCATTTACTAAACAAAAGTGTGTCTCATTTTAATGGGTGTAATTGATTTTTGCCTGAATCTTGTATCTTTCCATTATGGTAATGATGTAGTCCATTTTTTCATATGGAGGTCCAGAATTAAAACTATTTGGCTTTTGTACTATGTAAAATTCTAATTTTAATATATATTGAAAATTTCTGACAAGCAGAGATGTTGAGGGCATCTTTAAATGTATTTTGTCATGCTTGTTTTGCAAATGGTCTAGTCAAATCTCATTAGATCACTTTTCTTTTGGTATTACTGTCTTTTCTCAACAATTGGTAGAAGTAATTTCCATATATTAGACAAAAACTCTTTATCTTTAATATATGTTTTATAGTTTTCCAATCATTTTGATTTCCATGTTTTTTAAAATTGTTGGACATAATGCTTTCAAAATATGTATAAATTTTGTTTTCCTTTATCTTCTGAATTTTCTAGGTTTTTTATACTATCAGTTATAAGTTTCTGAATGTATTTGTGAATTTGATATGTAATAAAAGTTTTCTTTATAATTCAATGAAAAAATTATATTTGCTTTAAAAAAAAATATTGGCCCTCCTGGACTAAAAGTTGACTTTCTCCTTACATTACATAAAAATATACTATTTAGATTGCTAATATATTTAAATATAAGAAAAATAGAGTTTTGGAAATAATGTTAAAATATGTGTATAATATCTACTATATTTTATACCATAGCTTAGTTTTTTTTTTATTTTAAAGCTTTCGTATATAAATCAAGGAAATTTTATTTTATTAATTCCAGCTGCATCTATTAATAACTGTATGCATTATACACATAGAATAAATGAATGATGAATTAATATATGAATACAAACTAAATAATAGTTTTAAATTAAACTAAATATTTTAATATTTATACAAATTAGTTCCTTAGTTACCTACCTTTCCAAGTATTTTGATAGTGTATTGTATTTTTCAACTTTCAAATATTTTCTTTCCTATTCTAGGTTGATCATTCAAATATTCAACAATTCTATATGGCCAATTCTATATTTTTATTTTCTTATTTTTATCTTTTTAAATTTTAAACCTGTTGGAATATTTTCAATATAAGCATTGCTTGTTTCTTTTTTTTACTTCATTATCTCTTTTTCTTTCTTAATTGTATGTTTTTCTTTGGTCCCTCCATACCTTGTGATGATATTAATTTTCTCATGTACCTCAACTTTTTGAGACATCTGGGGTTTTAATTTCTCACAGGTAAATCCTTTTCTACCCACAGACTAACTAACCTCTTGCAATGGTAGTAGAACAATAGGCAGCTTTTTCCAAGTTTTCTTTCATGGGTATAATAGATCCCTTCTGGCTCCTACCCAAAAGCTTGACCTCAGCTCAATTCCTGTGAAGGAATTCACAGGAGACTGCTAGACTGCAGTTTCTTTGAGAGTCATCACAGCTATCAACAGTACATCTGATATTTGTTCCTGCTGGATAAAACATGACAGCTTCTGATAATAATGCTGTGGGCCAGCTATTAAGTTCTGATATCCAGAAATTTTCTTTCTTGCATTAAATCTTCCAGAAGTATATTTATTGATTGTATCCTGCATTTCTATATGTGTGGCAAGTGTGGTGGGACATCCTGTGTTTGTTCAACCACCCTGAACAGACATTATTTACTAACAATCTATAGACAGATATGACATACCACCATATGTTCCAGTACATGAGTCATAGTTTAGTTTCTTTTAAATATTATTAAGGTAAAACCATTAAATTATTGTTATACTTTTTTCCAATCTAAGTAATTTATTTATATGATGGATAAATAGACAGGTATATTTTGGGTTATATTTTAACATTTATTCACCAGTTAAAAGTTTTCTATGTATTCCTTTTAAAAATGTTGGTGATGTGCAGTAGGGCCTGTCTCATAAAAATGTTGGTGATGTGGACAGTGAAAGGAAATTAATCTATTTTTTTTCATGATTTTAGGTATTTGAAAACATATGGATATGGAGCTGGTAATAAGTTGTATAATATTTTTTCAAAAGTTAATGTAAGTTCCAAATTTTTGAGAAATTAAAAGTAAGCTGGTAATAACTTGTATAATACTTTTTCAAATGTTAATGTAAGTTCTAAATTTTTAAGAAATTAAAAATAGGATAAACTACAGTTAATTTGCTATTTATAAATTTACATATTCTAAAAAGCATTAAACATTTTTTAATACTTGTTTTTAAGATTTTATTTATTTATTTATTTGAGAAAGAGAGTGCATGACTTGAGGGGAGGGGCAGAGGCGGAGGAAGAAGCAGAGCAGAGCAGGGATCAGGACATTGGGTTGGAACCCAGGACCCTGAGATCATGACCTGAGCCAAAGGCAGAGACTTAGCCAACTGAACCACACAGGTGCCCCTAAAATTTATTAAACATTTAAGTTAAGACAAACATACATTACATTGTAATAATGTTTTAAGAGATTTACAACTAATAAAGCAATGCCATTCTGATTTTTGTTTTGACATCAGCTAGTTCCTGAACATTTTTTAATAACATTTTTTAAAAATAAAAAGTTAGGACTCATACTTTGTTTCAGGTTTTCCAATTGCAGTATATATAGATATATACATATGTCTCTATATATGAATATATACTTTTTTTCCTAAAAGGGTTGTCTTGCGAGAAATAATTGCATTTTCCCAGACTCTGATGGTATGTCAAATCTGTTTGAGCTCAGAATTAGGCCATTATTCCAAAGGCACTTCAAAATCTGATGATCCAGAACCAAACAGAAACAACCAGAGTTCTGTAGCTCAGAATGAAATGGGTCCTTGGATCTAAATTAGTCAAGCATTCCATCCATGTCACTTTATTAGAATAATATATAGTCATTAAAAGATTTAATCTGGTCTTTTGCTGACTTCATGTGTACTTTTTTCTCTAAAATTAAAGTTTAAGCTGCACAGAAAATTGATAAATACCAATGTTTGAAATAAAAAAAAATTGAGAAATGCAAATAGACATTAGTTTTTAGGGAGAAATACAAATTTTAGAAATAAGCATAGAGTTAGTACTTACTGTAATTCATAGAAAATGTCTTAGAATCATTAGATAAAATAGGAAGCATAACATTTAGAGGCACAAAAAAGTGTACAGGAGAAGGAGGAGAATATACACAGTATTTACATAGGTTCAACAGATGAATGAGATGAGCTATGGACTGGAATTCAATCCAAATGGCATAAAGTGTCCAAACAAGACTGAATTGTGTTGTCACCACCCCTGGTTGTCCAGATCAAAGGTACCTATCTGATATGAGTGAAAACATAATTTAAAAAAAGAATTTATATGAATCAAGTCATGTGCTCGGCTAAATTAATCAAATTAAACATTTTTTGGAAAATTATTTAGTCAAATAGACAAATTATTTAGACTCTTCATATATAATTTTAATTTCCATTTCACTATAAAAAGTCTAAAATTATTGCATAGACAGAAATGATAATAGGTTTTCTGGTCTCTCAGTAAAGTATTTCTGTGTCTCTTATTCATTTTGTGTGTGTCAAATGGCATTTAGTCTCTTGGCATAATGAGCTTAATAAAACTTAATGAAAAAATCTTCAAACCTAATGAAGTACTTTAAAATGCAAAACAGGGGTAGGAGTCAAGATGGCGGAGAAGTAACAGATGAGACTACATCAGGTAGCAGGAGATCAGCTAGATAGCTTATCAAACCATTACGAACACCTACAAATCCAACGGGAGATCGAAGAGAGGAAGAACAGCAATTCTGGAAACAGAAAATCGGCCACTTTCTGGAAGGTAGGACCTGCGGAGAAGTGAATCGAAAGTGACGGGAGAATAGACCGCGGGGGAGGGGCCGGCTCCCGGCAAGCAGCGGAGCAATGGAGCACTAAATCGGGACTTTTAAAAGTCTGCTCCATGGAGGGACATCACTCCAGAGGCTAAACTGGGGTGAAGCCCACATGGGGTAAGCATGGCCCCAGGTCCCGCAGGGTCACAGAAGGATCGGGGGTGTCTGAGTGTCACAGAGCTCGCAGGTCTTGGAGTGGGGAAGCCGGCTACAGAGACAGAGCTGAGGAGTGAGCTCTCAGCTCGGGGTTACCTTGAACCGGTCGCAGGCTGGGTGAGCTCGGAGCACAGCTGGAGGCCAGGGAGACGGGAGTGATTGGGGCTTTTCTCTGAGGGCGCACTGAGGAGTGGAGCCCCCAACTCTCGGCTCCTCCGGACCGGAGACTAGGAGGCCGCCATTTTCATTCCCATCCTCCGGAACTCTATGGAAAGCGCTCAGGGAACAAAAGCTCCCGGAAAGCGAAACTGAGCGGATTACTTAGCCTAGCCCCTGGTAAGGGCGGTGCAGCTCTGCCTCAGGCAAAGACACTTGAGAATCACTGCAACAGGCCCCTCCCCCAGAAGATCAACAAGAAATGCGGCCAAGACCAAGTTCACTTACCAAGAAGAGCAGCAGAATCCCAGAGGAGGAGAAAAAAAGCGCAGAATTCTTGGCTTTCTCCCCATGAGTCTTTAGTCTTGCAGTTAATTTAATTTTTTCTTTAATTTTATTTTTTTTTCTTTTTCTGCTAAATTTTTTTTAACTTTTACCCTTTTCTTTTTTAACATTTTTAAACAAGTCTATCCTAACAATACCTTTCCAAAAAAATAATAATCTTTTTTGAACCTTCATTATTATAGTCATATTTTATCCTTCATAGTATTTAACTTTATTTTTTGTATTCACATAAGGGTTTTTTCTTCTAAAAAATTTGGGGTACAACTTCCTCTAGTGGATGAAAATATACCCTAAATCTAGCTCCAGGCTTGTTCTAGTCTCCAGCCTGAGCAAATTCTCTCCACTTTCTTTTTCTTTATTCTCCCAACCAACTTACTTTATCAACTCCTTTTTTTAGAAATTAGAAAAAAAATTTTTTTTTCATCTTTATAGGCATATTCCATCCCTTCATTGTGTTTACTCTTATTTACGTTTTTCATTCTTTAAAATTTTGGGAGGTACTTTCTTCTAAGAGACCAAAATACCACACAATTAAGTGGGTGACCCTGTTCTAGTCACCAGTCTAATATATATATATATATATACATATATATATATATATATATTATATTTTTTCTTTATTTGTATTCTTTTTAAAAATTTTTTTTCTGAACTTCTTTTTATCCCCTTTCTCCCCCCGCCCCATGATTTGGGGTCCCTTCTGATTTGGTTAAAATGCATTTTCCTGGGGTCTTTGCCACCCTTTTAGTATTTTATTGGCTCCTTCATATCCTCTTATCTGGACAAAATGACAAGGTGGAAAAACTCACCACAAAACAAAGAACAAGAGGCAGTACCAAAGGCTAGGGACCTAATCAATACAGACATTGGTAATATGTCAGATAGAGAGTTCAGAGTGACAATTCTCAAGGTTCTAGCCGGGCTCAAAAAAGGCATGGAAGATATTAGAGAAACCCTCTCTGGAGATATAAAAGCACTTTCTGGAGAAATAAAAGAACTAAAATCTAACCAAGTTGAAATTAAAAAAGCTATTAGTGAGGTGCAATAAAAAATGGAGGCTCTTACTGCTAGTATAAATGAGGCAGAAGAAAGAATTAGTGATATAGAAGACCAAATGACAGAGAATAAAGAAGCTGAGCAAAAGAGGGACAAACAGCTACTGGACCACGAGGGGAGAATTTGAGAGATAAGTGACACCATAAGATGAAACAACATTAGAATAATTGGGATTCCAGAAGAAGAAGAAAGAGAGAGGGGAGCAGAGGTATATTGGAGAGAATTATTGTAGAGAATTTCCCTAACATGGTAAAGGGAACAAGCATCAAAATCCAGGAGGTGCAGAGAATCCCCCTCAAAATCATCAAGGATAGGTCCACATCCCGTCACCTAATAGTAAAATTTACAAGTCTTAGCGACAAAGAGAAAATCCTGAGCAGCCCGGGAAAAAATGTCTGTAACATACAATGGTAAAAATATTAGTTTGGCAGCAGACTTATCTACAGAGACCTGGCAGGCCAGAAAGAACTGGCATGTTATATTCAGAGCACTGAATGAGAAAAACATGCAGCCAAGAATACTATATCCAGCTAGGCTATCATTGAAAATAGAAGGAGAGATAAAAAGCTTCCAGGACAAACAAAAACTGAAAGAATTTGCAAACACCAAACCAGCTCTACAGGAAATATTGAAAGGGGTCCTCTAAGCAAAGAGAGAGCCTAAAAATAGTAGGTCAGAAAGGAACAGAGACAATATACAGTAATAGTCACCTTACAGGCAATACAATGGCACTAAATTCATATCTCTCAATAGTTACCCTGAATGTTAATGGGCTAAATGCCCCAATCAAAAGACACAGGGTATCAGAATGGATA